>VFFE01006217.1:516216-592420 GCA_008921705.1 Burhinus oedicnemus
AAGTATTTTTTTTTTTTCTTTTTTTTTTTTTTTTTTTTTTTAAAAAAAAGCAAGTACATAGTCAACAAGTTGTTCCTCTTTCCCTTTCTGTTCCCGAGAAGCAACTGTCTTTATCTTGTAATCAGAACTTTATCGAAAGTGGAATTTTCTTTTTTGGGGCAAGGGGGGGAAGAGTGCAGGAGTGTGGAGGACTGGTCAGACCATCAGGTTAAAACAAAGATGGTCAGAGATGAGAGTGTAGGTTTGAAGAATTAACTTTGGACTAGCCCTCCTTTTGGTCCTTCAGGGACTATGTGTGGCACCACCTTATTCCAGTGTAGTAGTAATTGCTGTAGAACACATCTAATTTCAAGGAGTCAGTTTCAAGATTTTGAAACTTACTGTCCTATTGAAATGGATAGGGCTTTTTTTTTTTTTTTTCATCAATTTTAAGTTAATGTTAATTGGTTAGCGACTTACTAGTGTAATTCAGAGTCCTTGCATATGCTGTGGTCCTGTGAGTATAAATGGGATGTGTTGTGACTCTCATGAGTCATGATTGTTACTGCATGTTTCACCTTGCAGTGTTTTAAATTCATGTCAGTTAAACAGGCTTGTGGGCAGAAGCAGCAGCCCTTTCCTTGTAAAAGGGGTAAATTGGAGAGAAACCAAGATGTTGAAGGTGTTGCCTTAAAATGTGTGATCCTATCTTTATTGGAAAGTTGGGAAAGTGAGAGTATTAAACTGATATTCTCTTGGTTTTACAGGTTCGTCTTGTTATGAAGGCTCATTCATTTGTCCGGGAGAATGTGCCCAGAGTCCTGTCCTCTGTAAAGGACAAGTCTAGTGAGTAACTTGCCCTACTTTTTTCGACAGCGGTACATAACCAGCTCTTGTTTTCCCTCCATTGCTTTGAGTTGCCCTTATGAATTGGAGAGGAAGAATTTGAGTAGGCGACTTTAGATGGACAGGTGATGAGGCTCTAGGCTGACCTTCTGCATCATAATTTGAGCCTGAACCTTTTCATTTGGTAGTAGGCAATGAACTAGACTGTTGTTCAGGTCGAAGTCATCTCCCTGTCTTAAGTCTTGCTTCAACAGACTCCTTATTTCCGCTTTTAGGAGAAAAAAAGTGTGTAGAGGCTGCCTGCACACCCCCAGGTCAGTGCTCTAGTTGAAATGACAATTGTAGAAGCACAAAAGCTCTTTCAGCAAGGTGTGCCAGAGCTGAACATGAACCCACGTGTTGGTACATGCCTTACAGCTTGATCTCCTCTAGGAGGAAAGGAAATGTCCTATCATTAGCAGTGTTGGTTAGCACTGCACTACCTGTTAGTCACCCTCACTTGTTAACTGTGCTTTATGGGGGGGGAGGCAATTCCATCTGACAGTCTAGTTTGGTTTATTCTTTGCAAATCCCATACTTTTAGTTCCAGACTGATGGTTTTTTGAGGTGATAAGGGTTGTATGTTGTGAAAGTGTACTGGGGAAACTGAAAACTTCAGTAAGCAGAAAGATTGCAGAGTGGTTTGTTTTGTGTGTTTTTTTTTTTATCTCCCCTTCTTCCAGGCACAGTACCTATTCCCAGAATTTCTCAATACCTGTACTTCCTCTTTGCTCCCACCCTCATATACAGAGACAACTATCCCAGGTAATGTGAGCAACACCAATAGAACATTAAAGTAGTCTAAAAACTGAAGGCAATGTTAAGCATCCCTGAATGTGATGTATTCAGTTTATGAGTTAGAGCTTTCATAAAGGTGTGGTTAAGTCAGTAACCTGGCAAGAGCAGAACTTGGTCATGAAAACTCACTCTAATGCTAATAGTATTTTGAATTTACAGTTCTGGTTTTATTTCTTTGGGAAGTGCACTTGAAGTGAAACAAATCAAGAACTTGCTACTGACTATCTAGTGACACTCACTTCCTGCAGAGTAGGCTTGCGTGTTTTATGTGGTGCTAATAAGCAGCCCTCTCTTGAGTTTGAGGAGATAGGCTGAAGCCTTTAAAACTGGGAACTCCGACACTTTTCTGTACTTTGCTGGGTTGCACTTTGGCAGTGTCAAGTCAGCAGTCCTTTACGTGACTATCAGGCTGATCACCTCCTACGTAATTGCATAACGCTGCCCTCCAGATACTCTTCCATTTATGGAATTGCCATAGTTGTCCTGCTGTAGTTGAAAGTGAGGAACCAGCAATTTGAGCAGACTTCTCTGGAGATTAAGAACTCTAGAATTCAAAAACCAGTTTTTTTTCAGAGTATAGGTCAGTAAAGTCAATAACTGAAGGGAGGCTTTTGCTGCTTTGAGGTCCTATTTAGATATGATATCATGTGTTCTTTTTCCTAGGAATCCCATGATAAGATGGGGCTATGTAGCTACCAAGTTTGCACAGGTGAGTAGTGCAATTCTGAAGAAGGCACTTTCAGAGTTCATCTAAACTGTGTTGCTAAACAGTTCTCCCTTTGGCATTAAATCACTGTTTACTTGTTGTGGGCACACCAGAAAAGAGTACTTTTTAGTGACTAAAAAAAGAAATGGTGATCTTGCAGCATTAATGGTTGTGTCAAAGAAAAAAAATAAATCCTTGTTTAAACAAGCCTTTAAACTCCATTCCATACAAACAAAAGCTGCATCTGTGTGTGGGGAGTGCAATATCCATGCTCTGGCCCCTTCCTTTACACTGATGCTGTATTGTAATGCCCTGGCAGAGCTACCTGCCTGCAGATATTCAGACCAATTTTGAAATAATTAGGCCTGGAATCCAAATTCTCAGTGCTTGTTTGAGCTCAAGGTTGACCTGATCTTCACATTTGTCTGGACGTGAGCTTCAGTTGCTTCTTGTTGATGTGTTTCCAAGTAATGGCTTTGCGTGATTGAAACTTTTACTGTCACACAATTCGTTCATGGTTTAAAAAGCAAAACATTAAAAACAAACAAAAAAAAAGGCATGAAAAGGCCTTTGGCTACTTGCTCTTTGACAAAAGAGGGTGATAAAGCACACACCTGGCTTATAGTGGTCAGAGTATTTAAAGCAGTGACTTGCATTTTGACCTCAACTTCCAAAATATGGATGAGCCAAAGAAGGCCTGAGGTGGTTTGGCCTGTAAACATCTCCTTTGGGATAAAAGAAAAGTAAGCTTTAATATTAAATTCAACTACAGTAACCATTTTTCAATTATTTCTGCCTTTTTCTCAGACCTAGATCACAGGGTACTTCCCCACTTACTTGGGCATTGGCACAAATCTTTTGTGTTGTAACTTCTGAATTGATAGGACTAGGAGAAACTTAGGGCTGCTGTAGTAGAAAACACAAGTTGATTTCACTCCTGGCTGTCAACGTGCTCCGGAGATGGCTGTGGCTTACTTTCGGCTTGGACCCTTAGGGAAGTTTATTAGCAGCAATGTAAAATAAATTATTTTGACTTGTGTTGGCAGCTGCTGTTCCTCTCTTAGAGCTGTCAAGTGATGATGTGTTAATTGTGCATTTCTCTTACGGAGTCAGACTTTTTTTTGTTCCAGGTGCTTGGTTCGCTTTTCTATGCCTACTACATCTTTGTGAGACTCTGCATTCCTCAGTTTCACAACAGTAGTCAAGAAACCTTCAATCTTCGAGGGCTGGTTCTCTGCATCTTCAATTCCATTCTGCCAGGTAAGACCCAGATTCATGAGTGACTATATCTCTATGGAAGAGGCAGAAGGAAGGGGAAGTGCTTCATATGAGGTGCATGAATGACAGGCAAAGATCGGCAAAGGAGGTCTTGCGGGCAGACTTCAGCATTACAGTGTTAAACTTCAGAGTCAGCAGCACAAAATAAAAGCTTTGGTTTGAATTTAACTGTCTTCAAAGCCACATTCTAGGTTCTGTGGCAACCTTGCTATTTCCTTCTGGCGCAAGCATGACCGGGTGTGGTGAGAAACTGAAATGCTTTTACTCTTTTGTATAGGTAGCACAAAGCTCATCTGTGTCAGTACCTATAAGAACAGTCTTGACTGTGTTACATGCTCTTGCTTATAGCTGAGAGAAAAACACTACAAAACTAGTCTGAATCTACCTTGTTTCTAGGTGTACTGATTCTCTTCCTGGTTTTCTTTGCGTTTCTTCACTGTTGGCTTAATGCATTTGCTGAGATGCTGCGCTTTGCAGATAGGATGTTCTATAAGGTAAGAAGCAGGAATTATGGTTTATAAAGCAAACTTTAGAAAGCTTCTAAAATACATTTTCCTAATGAAAGAGGAGGAGACTGAAGACTTCTACCAAACAAAGCATCTACAGGGTTTTGTTTGGTCTATGCTGTTAGGGCTTAAGTTTGTTGCTGTGCTGTAGAACAGATCTGATTTCCTACTTGACAGTCTGGATTGTTTTTAAGGTAATATACCCTGTGCACGAACAGAACCAGCCACCAGACCTACCCAGTAACTGTGTTAGCACTCTTTTTATTCTTTTATCATCTCAGTCACTGCAGTTTGGGATAAAACCAAACTTTGATATACAGAGTAGAATGTTGAAAGTACAGTGGAATGCATTCTTTCACAGTGCAACTTGTTATATTAGCTTGGTATTATTCTGATCAATATTTTTCAACTTTATATCCCAGAAAAGGCCTGTAGAATGTTTTATGCCTAATTAGATTATACTCTTTCAACTGTGCTTTCAGGACTGGTGGAACTCCACTTCCTATGCAAACTACTACCGAACCTGGAACGTGGTAGTACATGACTGGCTCTATTACTATGCCTACAGGGACTTCCTTTGGGTGAGTAACAAGCAGATGTATTCTTCTTGTTAACTAAACATTTAACCACTGAGCAAGTCAGTACATTTGTCAAGATGCAGCGTCACTGTCCATTGAGAAGCACAAAAATGTCTTGCCTCAGCTGTTGTGGGTAGCCACTGTGTTTTTTAGAGAACCGTTGCTCGTTTCCAGGTCCTTAATATGCGTAAAATGTGAGTCTGAGATGTAAGAGTGTAAGGATTGACTCAACAGTCTGAGCTCATGTTGCACTATTTTGATGAGCTGTGGTAGGTATTTCATGAGTGGGCTCAACCTGAGCACTTATGCAGGACACCAGAAATATGCCTGAAGAAAAACGCCTAAAATCCAAGGTGCTTTGTAAAGCAGTTAGCATTTTATGTATCCCTGGAGGAGGCCCTTCTTAGCTCAGGTTAAAAAAAAAAAAACAAAACAAAAAAAAAACCCAAACCAAACAACAAACCAATGCTGAAACAACCAAACTAAAACAACAGCAGAATAGCTTATACTTTTGTATTCTTTTCTCTTCTCTTCCAGTTTTTTGGTAAGAAGTTCAAAGCAGCAGCTATGCTATCTGTCTTCACAGTATCGGCTGCTGTACATGAATATGTCCTGAGCATCTGCTTCGGCTACTTCTATCCAGTTCTCTTTTTCCTGTTTATGTGCTTTGGAAGTAAGTTCCCAGGAGAGAGTATGTGAGTGGGTTGTGGGGTTTGTGGGTTTTTTTGTTTTTTCTTTTGTTTTCAAACAAACATGCTTTGCTCTTCTCATACTGATGCCAGTTATCCTTTAGGCATTAACACACAGAACCATTTCTTGTCCAAGAGTTGAAATTGTGGGTCCAAACTTTGTGAATGGATTTTTGCAGCCAAGTAGCTCAGTAGATATATGTATACACACGCTGGGTTTGCAAGCTTGGGCCTCAGATGAGCAAGGTATGGGTGTGGAGGGAGAGCTATACATATATGTACTGCTGTTCATGAGACACTGTACATACTTTAATAGCACTCCTTCCTCTTTGCCAAGCCTTAGTTGAATGGCTGTCAGCAAGTTGGAAGTCTTCCTATCTGAAGTCAAAGTGTAAGACAGGTATTACATTACTGCTGCAGTGAGGAAGAGAGCCCATTTAGAAGTTACAGCTCTTGCATTTCCTTTTGGGTTTTGAGCTAGACTAAGTTAGAGGGCTCTAATAAACTCTAGGCCACCTCTGACAGCATGTCTTGGTCACCAGCGTAACACAAACAATATTGATCCCCAGAGGCATACAGCTGGGCCAGCTTGTTGGCAAACTTACTGGAAGTAAATGTCAGAATTATCTCATAGTATTTGCTTTACTGCCAAACTTAATCAGATTTTCTTGCACTATACTGACCTCATGGAGCAGCCTTGTTGCTCTAGAGATTAAGTGAAGGGAGGGAAAGATCCAGTGAAATTAGTGGGTCTTTGATTCTTTGATCCTGAGTTTGTTTCTGAATGATGCTTCTTGTTTCACCTCTTCCCAGTGGTCTTCAACTTCATCCTTAATGACCGTCGGAAAGGGCCCATCTGGAACGTGATCATGTGGACTTCCCTCTTCCTGGGCCAAGGTGTCATCATTTGCCTCTATAGCCAGGAGTGGTATGCCCGCCAGTACTGCCCTATGGAAAATGTGAGTGACTGACCTTTCCTGTGGGATAACTGACCATGCAAGCAGCCTGACCTTTCTTGCTGTGGTTATATTAAATGGCACTAGTCTTTCTGGCAGTGTGCTGTTCATTAGGAGTTACTTAGTCTAGAAACTGCAGAGAATCAAGGAAAGCTTTTTCTAACAAAAATGTTTTCATTAGTGCTCTTTCTATGCTGATGGTATTTCACTACTTGAAACTGCGTGAGTTCTTCCCTCATCTCTGAGGACATAAGCCACTACTTGAGAGCATGCCAGGCTATTCAGGCTGTGTGAATGGAACTGCAGCACTCAGCCAATGAGGTCAGGAGAAACTCTTCCAGGAGACCCACAAAAACTGAGCCTATTGTGCCTCTCCCAGGCTAGAGTATGTGGCAGTGAGAATTAGTTGCCTATAAATGGTCAGTCTGGGGGGTTTGTTAGTGTTACTTTCTGACTTAGAACTCATTTTCTTGATACCAGATTCTGTACTACATAAAAATTCTTGCTGTCCTAGTTAATTTCAATTTTAACCAAAGGTATCCTTAGGCAAACTCTATTTTAAGTTTGACTCTCCTCATTTAAGAGTTTGTCATTGTAGATGACTGGCTTCTTGATACAATATGCTACTAGAGCCAGCATTTAGCTGACGTGTCAGAACTAGGGGTAAGGTGGATGGCAGGCAAACAGCTTGTGACTGTAGCTACACTTCTACACAACATTTTGTAAGGATGAGAATAGGGTTGCAGGATATGAAAATGTGGTTTGATCTTTCCTGTTAGGGAAGTTTGACTTCAGCAGACCACACCACAGTTGGTGCTGTTTGCCTGTGACTGACATACTGCTTCTCCATGTTTTGCAGCCCACGTTCCTGGACTACTTAAAACCACGCTCATGGTCATGTCATATGAAGATGTAAAAATGCTATTCTCTGGCCGTGTCATTGTCACAGAAGATGAGTTGTCCTCCAAGTATTTGGACCAGTGACCTAACTGACTATGGACTTTTTCTAAGGGAAGTTGTGCCTCCTGATTATTGGGGAGAAACTGTAATTTTTTTAAACATTACTGAGGCAAACCAGTTGACCTGGATTGCAACAGGCTTCATAGGCAGCATCTACTATGTGCTGTCCCACTTTGAGCCATTTCCATGCCAGTAAAACATTGAGCTGAGGTGAAGTCTACTGGAATCCTATTCATCCAGGGGTCCCCCCAAGTTGCTGCTCTTCTGGACAATCGATAGTCTAGTCAGATTTGCTAGTAGCTCATTGCTGGCATCCGTCCATCTTCCTTAGCCATCCCTTTGCAATTTTTTTCTCCCTTTTGGTAATGGGGTATCTACAAAACTTCTCTTCTTTGTGATCCTGTTCGCCGCTATGATGCGGACAAGTGGCAGAGCGAAAGGATGTTTGCCTCCTTGCTCTGAAAATAGCCAAAGTATTCCTGGATGGCTTTGAACTGCATTCTACATATGCTGGCTGCCTACAGATTTAAAATGGGCAGAGGAAGAGGGGATTGTCAGTGTACTTGTGGCTGCGTTGGAGAATCAGATTCAGAAGCAAGGCGCGGTGTGTGCAGTCTTTATGTGACTTTTTACACTGAAAATTTGTTTTCTCTGTACTCATTAAGTTCTCAACTGACTTAAAGCATTTTTGTTCTCCGAAAGCCTTTGTGAGTTGAAGAATAGTTTTTCTTCTAGCTTTTCCTTGCTCCAGATAATCAATTCTTTTAACACAATTAACTTGTAAAAGCTTTTGCTTTAAGCAGGTACTTTAAGGTATACAAGTTGTTAAGGCTTTCTTAAGTGTGAAAGATCTGAAATACTATGACCCAGCTGTAAGAAAATACAGTCGACTTTACAGGTACATAGTGCATTCTCATCTGAAATGGCTACATCCAGTTCAATATGCCAGCATGTCTCAGTGCCTCTTACCAACATGTATTGTAGCAGCTTCTAATGCTGTCCATGGGAAATGAGGCTTGACGCAGTGGCTGGAGTCAGAGCTGCTTTTTCATCTGCCTGTGTCTGCTCTTATGTCAGTGGGGACTTCAGGCGAAGACCAGTTTCCTAGGTATTGCCCTCTTCTTTCTGAAAGAGGTAGGACATCCTCCCATACACACTGCTAAAGGGAGAAGCATTATGTGAATTTGGTGTTTCAGTATCTATTAATTAGGCAGAGTCCCTTCAGTTTCCTTGTTCTGTCAGATGCTAAGCACAAAAGGGAACTTACATAGTATGTGGGTATGTATCTCTCCAGTTTCACTGGAACTGCAGTTCCTGTTATTGGAGAGAGGGGGTAACCTGATGGAGGTACCTTAACCTTGGTCACAGAGGTTTCTGAATTACTCAAATGTTCTTGGCACTTCTCAGTAACAGCTTTTCCTTACTGACCTACAGCCTAGGTATTGGATACCAGCAGTATTGGGGCTGTTTATGGACTTTGTCTCCCAGTCTACTTAAAACTGTCTTCGGGACTTCTGTTTTTACTAACCTAAGTCAAAAGTAATTGCATGAAAGCTAGGCGATACTTCCAGGCTTTCAGTTTCCTGTAAGAAGGAATCTGGCTCTTCAGAAAGGATGTTGTATTTGGCAAATTTGACCTGACACAGCATTTGCATATGTGGCACTCTAAAATATCTCCTACTAGAACTTGTTTGTTTAAACAGTTAGGTTAATTTCAGAGGAAGGAGTTCACATATGTACTGAAACTTGGCAGTATTAGTATATAAAATCCGGGGAATCAAATGGATTACTTTCTCCTCATTCAGTTTGGTTAATCCTAAATCTTTCCCTGTACCTTTTGTGGGAGGAAGGGACAGAAGTGCTGGAGTAACTAAGCCTTCTTTTTTACAAAACAAACAAAACCACCCCCCTCTTTGGCCAAACAGCTTTGTCACCTCCTTAATATAGGATGAAATTCAGTCCAGTACTTTTTAGTTGTGGTGCTCAAAATGCTTAGGTACAGCTGTAACTGCACTCAAATAGGGTGTGATGGATTAGGGACTTGATTTGTCTTCCTGATGCCTGTGTCAGGTCTTGCTACTGTCTCAGTGTTCTCAAAAGGAGGTCAAATCGTGGCACCTTGTGCCAAGTTTTGGTGTTTCCCTTGCAACTGGCACTGTCATATTCCTAATAAAGAACATCAGCATTTACTGTGTCAGCATCCTGAGTGTTTGAAGCCTGAGGGCTTGAGCATCTGGCAAGCAGAAGGCAACCAGAAAAGGATGCTCAGCTGTTGGAACTAGTCTTAGTTTTTGACAGCTTGAGGTTTTTAGCCTTGTAGATCAAGGCACCTGGCAACTGTGCTGTCAGGGCATTAACAATTGGGATTACTTTCAATTTCATGGTTTTTTCTAAGTTGCTTTTGAATGTGGGCTTATTTTCATTTTTCTCAAGAGTACTGGAGGGGAAATACTAAGTCTTTTGCACATTGCTTGTTTAATTAGAGTCAATTATACCATGTTTGTTTGAGTTTTCTTAGGCTGTGAGTGCCAGAGCTAGCTGTATGGTGCTCTGGTCAATAATGAGGATGCTGAGGTTTACAACCTGCCCTTTACAAGTTCTTAATAATAGTATATACTGTTTTCTGTGGTTCTTTCCAAAACAAGAATTGTGCAGCTTGCTTCCATGGCAACTCCCTCAGTTTTGAGGTGGGAAGCCTTCAGCTTTGGAATGGCAGCCAGTACAGCTGCAGCTCCTTGCTCAGTAACATCACAAAAATCAGTATTAATATGGTGAAATGTGTCCTGGTTTTCATGCAGATGGCAGTTTGTTCTCAGGAAAACTGAACCTCTGCAGAGTCTTCATGCCTAGTACGTCCTTTCTGTTGGGGTATTTAACTTCCAGCCTTCAGAGGTGAAGCAGTCCTGCATCTGAGCTGCTAAGTGTATGCTATCCCGTGACAGCCGTCTGAGTAAGGCGTTTGCTACATGCTGTGGGGTGAGAAGGAGGAAATCCTGATGTTTGTTTGTTGGTTTTTTTTTTTTAAATATGAAATGGCATGGTTGATGGGATTTGGTCCACCTGCTAAAGGAAAACCGAACTGTTTGAGCTCCTACCTTCTGAATGTAGATGGGCTGGAAGGACGCCAGTCCAACATGAGCTGTGAGCAAGCCCATGCGCTCTGTGGCACCAGGGTTATGAACCAGCTCCCTGCAGTACCTCCGAGCCAGCCGACTTCAGCCTCGTCTCTTCTCTCTGTGCTTGCGGCTGGGGCCAAGAAGCCATCGCTGCCCCTTCACCTGCGGTGGCAGGGGAGAGGTGCACAAGCAGAGCTGTGCACAGGCCCTGCCCTGGCACCAGTGGTTCCCTGTATGTAACCTGTACCGTGTTCTGTCATGCAGAAGAGCTGTTTATAATCTACTGTATTACAGCAGTTGAAATATATTTTGCTATTAGGGGAGGAAAAAAAAGGCCTGTATCTTTCTTCGGCTCCTGTTTTTTGTCGGTGTGTTGTGTATTTTTTTTTTTTTGTTTTGGTTTTTTTTTTTGGAGGGGGTAGGGGCGGGGGTTGGTTTGCAAGAGGGCACAGGGCTCAGGGCAGGGTTGTTCTCCTGGGAAGGTGGCTGCTGTGGGGAGAAGATGTGGGTCAGAGCCTTTCGGGGCTGGGGAGGGGGGAGGGAGGGCATCCCTGTGTTGTGGTGAGAGCCCTGTGTTTCCGTGGTGATGGAGCCAGGGAGGAGCTGCCCGGCAGGTAAGGGCTGGCACAGCTGCCTCCCAGCCCTCCTTGATGGGGCTGCAAGTCTCCCCCTTTCCCAGGGCAATGAGGGGAGAGGGATGGAGACAGTCATGCTGTGGCAGGCCCAAGCCTGGAGGTATTGGGCAAGACCACTGTGGAGAGTAGGGAGGAGACCTCCTTGGCTGGGTGTGTGGGAAGAAACTTTACACAAGCCCTTCTTCAGGTCCTAAAAAGCAGCAGGAAAGGTCAGAGCTAAATAACAGCTGTGAAGGGTAGTTGGGGTTTTATAAGCTGCTTATCGGCCATCACATCTCTGCTAGAGGAGAGGATGTCCTTGGAAGTGCTGGCGAAGAGCACAGGGAAAGAGTTGATAGCTCTTGGAACAGACCAGAGTTTCTAACCTCTCCCAATTTAACGTGTGTTAAATTGGAGCAACTGCCAAATGTATATCATGTTGATGATTTCTGCCTTTATTTTGGGCCTTGTGTGCCAAGAACTTAATGTGATATTTTCCAGCTGTGTACCACATGCTCTAAAGTCAAGTCTTCTCTGTGTCCTTATAAACTAGCTGTAACAGAACAGTGCCATTAATCTTCCCATCCTTTCTGGTAGGAATATCGTGTACTGCCAGAGTTGTTAAAGGAAAAAAAGGTTTTCTTATGTTGGAAGTTTTTAGTGAATGTTTATATTTTCTTTCCAAGAAACTACCTGGCAAGAGTACCCCTAGATTATACCTATACCCACAAACATGTATCTGAAGGCAAAGAAATGTAGTTAACCTAATTAAAAACCACAGTACACAAGGATACAGCTGATAAGAAGGTCGAAAAGTTTTAATACCAATAGTATTTGTAAAGAACAATATATATTGGCAAGGCTGGGGGTGAGGGGGAAAGGCTTCAGAAGAGAATGCATGAAGATCATGAAACTAATGGAAATATGATTATTTTTTTTTAATTAGTAAGACATTGGCTGAGAAGAAAAAGTAGTAAGATCAGTAACTGGAGACATATAATTAAATATCTGGCTCAGTTAAATGTATAAAAGAAGCAGTTGTTCTTAGTGCAGTTTGTAGATGGAAAAACAAGCATCCCTATAGAGGATGTAGCAAAACATCAGGGGCTTCTTCCTAACTGATGTACCTAGTGTCAGGCATAAGGGATTTTTCTTCACGACAAATAATAACAAAAAAAGCTGTTAACTCTGTGAAGTACAAACGCGGGTTTCATTCTGTTTCTAGATCATTCGTTTCTGCAAATTTCCTTGATTAAGCATTAAAATAAAATAACGTTCACCATGCCTGCAAGGGGAGTGCCAGCTCGTGGACCAAAAGCCGATGGAAGGAAACTGAGTGGTGCCAGGCGGGCAGGCTCAGCCAGTGAGGACCGGTCAGGTAGGGCTGGGCTGGAGGCTGCCGGGGTTGTACATCTGACTCCATCCTTCCAGCTTCCTTTTAACAGCGGGATGCTTCTCTGCATTAAGTTTTGCCTTTATTTAGGCAATTACTGGTATTTTAGGGTGTTAATATCTTTGCAGAAAGCAATCCATAAGAAGGGAAATGGCTTTACAGAAACACGTAAACGTTAGTTGTTTACAGCATCCCTTCGCGTTTGCGTACCTGACAGCTTGGTGCAGCCATGCAACTAGTGCTTCATCTCCCAGTTAGAAGGTAACTGTTGTTCTAGGCTTCACCGAAGACCTAACGACTGCTAAAAATGAGATTAGCTGCCTGTGTTTTAGATAGAGTTGATCCTGCTTTGGGATAAGGGAGTAAACATCTTGTCACGGTTTTTCTCAGCCCTGTATTTTATTACTGGTTTTGCTTTCTCTTTTGCCAGCAGAATAAAAGCTGTTAAAGTGGTTCTGACATGCTATTTTCCAGAGATCCCCAAGCTGAGGGGTACCTCAAGGATGCTTGACCACATCAGGCCTGTTTCTTCCTCCCTGGAGCATAGATTTGTTCCAGAAGAGGTTTTCCGAAGCCTGACCTGTGCCAGCAGGTCTCTCTACAGCCCAGAGTACCTACAGTCCCCACAAACCACCAAAGCCCCAATGGGCCTCAGGGTGAGTGTGTTTCCATCTCCTGCCTTTTTCTGTCCAGAATTGTCTGTTCATTCCCTGGGCAAAAAGAAAGTTTTGCTGACTTTGTAAGATAAATTTATCTTATATCGCATCACTTTTCTGACGGCGCCATTTGATGCAGATCCAGAGTGCTGCCTTCCAGGGCCTGCAAAACGTGCTTGCACCCTGGTGCTGCTGTGAAGTCTTTGCCAAGGCTATTTTGTCCATAACGGGTTTTTTTGCCCCAAGACAGAAATAATGATGCGGAGCTTGTTTAGACAGCCACCCTGACCTCTCCCACTCCTTGGCACATTTCTCGCTAAGAAGTGACAGCCACATGTGCCTTGTCTGCAGGGCTGCCTGCAAACCCCAGATCGGCTTTGGCATTATCCTAATTGTCGGAGCAAGTTCAGACACCTGACAGACCACCCCGTCAGTTTGACAGGCGCTGGAAGGTAAGCAAGGGAGGGATAAGGAGCCCAGGGTGATGGAAAGACGTTAGGGCTGGGAATGCAGAGCTCGATCTCTGCCTTGGACTTTTTTTATGGTAGGTGGCTGCACTGCCTCATGCGGCTGGATGAATGGACCAGCTGCCCCGCCCAAGTTCGGGCTGGAGAGATGCAGGCGAAAGATGTTTTGGGCATAATAAATAGAAGAGTTGCTAAACAAGCAATTCTTGGAACCGTCCTTCCAAAGGATGCCAGGATTGCAGGGATGCTCTGGGATCCACGATTAAGAAAAGAAGCTCTTCTGGCTTTAATGGACTTAGCAGGGAATAGCTTTACACTTCTTTGTAAATAAGCGATGCTTAATGGTGCCAAGAAGTGTAAAATGTTTTGCTCTTTATGGGATGTTGGACATGTATGTGATAGGGCGTTGCCAGTAGATGTGAAAAATAGATAGGCAATGCCTAAAAAACATTAATATGCCTAAAAACCATGATCTTATCTGTCTCTTTTGGCCCAGGAGAGGGAGTCCTGGCTGTGAGCTTGGCCTTGGGCCGAGCAGAACAAACCTGTGCATGGCTTAGGCTGGAAGTTGGTGGGTTGCCTGCAGGGTGGGTCAGTGAACGAGCTCTTCCGCTCCATTTCAGGGATGTCTCTTACCTGTGTAACATTGCGACTGGCCAAGAAGCTAAGAAATCAATGACTGGCAGAAGCTCTTTTTCTGAGGGTCGTCACGACCGGAGAGGAAGCCATGGTACAGTCCCACGTACTCCTGTGAGTGCTCCCATTCAGGTGTTTTTCTGTGTGTATCACTAGCTGGGAGAAAGGAGGTCCTTATACATGTGTCCCAACGTTACGCTGTTCCTAAAACTCATTGGCTCTCCTTGCGGCTCGCAGCTCCCTGGCTTCCCCACCGCAGTTAGGTGTTAGTCGTTTCAATCTGCTTTTGGATGTAGATTGTTTCTGTTGTGCTCTGGATGCATGGAGTGGGAAAGGGAAAAGCAGCATGAAAGAGCTACTATGTGAGCTTCCCTCTCCCAGCTGCCAAACCCATGTCCTCTTTGGGAAGGAACCAGGAGCGTGTTCACATCTTTTATGCTGATGTTTCATGCTCTCTCTGTTTTCCATCCCTAGCGAGCAACCCTAGCAGATAGTCTGGTTCCCAAGGAATTTCACATCGTGAAGAACAGGGGAGTTTTGCCCTTGAAGTACTTCGATACGTGAGTGATTTCTAGTTTACAAAGGTTTGTCCTCAACTGTTCAGAGCTGGGGGGGATAAAGTGATGAGAGGCTGAGGACGCTGCCCAAATACACCTCTTGCTGTTGGGAAGGGGAGAGTAGAAAAGGGAGGCTGTGCAAATCCCATGCTAATGACCAGGCTACAGTTAACCCTGCAGTGCAAGGTGTGACTCTCCTTTTCTTTGTCCCTGCTGCTTTGGGGTGGCTAACAGAGAATTTCTTGTACGCTAGTACTGCTTCTCAGGGGGGTTTCAGTAGTTGGAGATGAATGTAGAAGCTGAAGTCTGGTTTGATCCCTCGAGGCAACTTTTGGAAGTTTTTTGTTGTTGCTTTTTTTTTTTTCTTTTTTAAATTTTTATTAGTTTTTTCTGTTAGAATTGCTCTGTGCCACAAAGCTGGGCGGGCTCTGGGTAGTTCTTACTCTCACTTTCTGCTTGTATAGACCTGCTGGCATCTTGAATCTGACCACTCTCAGGGTGTTTTTTATTTGTTTGCATTTTTTTGTTTTATTTTAACTTTTCAGGCTGTTAGTTTTGAATTGAGTTTACCAAGCCTTGCCCAAAAAAGACCTCCCCTTGGTCTCTCTGGACAATTTACTAAATTTGGAGGAGATTTTTTCTCATTGTTCAAGGATTAAAATACTAAGATTAGGAGTTAAAATCTCACAGCTTCTCTGTCAACATGATAGAACACTGTCGTCTTATTTCAATGGTCTCCTGTGATCAGTCTCTGGGTGGGTGTGATTGGATACGTGGTGCTCTTGTGGCCCCACCAGTAACTTTTAAACCCATTGGTCACTTCTCAGCCAGGTACCATGAGAGATCTTAAAGGGAGAAAGTTTCTACAAGATTTGTGTCGTTAGTGGCAAGAAGAAGGAACTCCAGCTGGGGGAATAGCTGCAGGAGGTCACATTCTCACATTAAGCTCTAGATACTCCTACTGAAGATCAACCTGTAGACTCTTCTCTGCTTCTCCAGCCTTCATCAGCTTGTACATGGGACAAAGAGGTTGAAGGAGAGAGTGGGATCCTGTAGCTAGCACTGGAAGGATTGCTTTCTAATCAAGTTCTAACGTTTGTGGTCGTTTCAGTAAATACACAACATTGCTTGAAGACCGTGAAAAGAAACTACGGCTGTTCCCATCCATGTAAGCACCACTCTGCATTAAGTTGTTGTTGGAAAAATACCAGCTGTTTGAATTTCATTTCCTGGGAAAATATTGTAATATGCTGTACAGAATAATGATGTGTCTCTTTCTGGTCTATCAGGAAACCTTCTGGGAGGTTAGAGGTCATCCAGCTGATGGAGGTGATGGACAGCATGTTGGAAAAAGCTGGTGTAGACGAGCTAATCAGAGTAACAGGACCTTCACAGGTGGGTAACTCGCTTGGACCCAAACAACTTCCTTGTGCCCAGAAAAATAACATCCTGTTTTCCCCACTGTTTATCCCTGCTGTGCTTAAAGTGCCTCCTAGCAGCTAGTTTCTGCCTAAGCCAGCTGTCTGTAGGTCTTGTAATAACCACGGGTTTCCTCTCCTAAGCTTCGGTTCATTTTGATCTGATCCACAAAGAACAAACAGCTTGCTGGTGTAGGAAGTTACATTTCTGGCAAAAATGCCAGAAAGGAATGCATTTGGCATTATTACTATGGAGGAATGAAGGCAGTAGCTGTCTAATCTCTTCCTTGGGAGATAGGCTGCTGTGTTACAAAATGGGCCATTGACAACTTTCATACATCTAAAAAGCAGATGTCAAAGAACATCTGTACCTTGCTTGGCCTTATTTTCTGTTATTCTTCCACAGTAATGGAGAAGGTTTAAATGGATGGGGAAGGATTTCTGAAAAAAGTAGAGCATTGCCTCAGCAGGAACTCCAGCTGGAATTAGCAGAGAAGCTCCCATGGATGTTGACAGGAGGGTAGTCAGGATAATGCATAACATGTTTGAAAACGAACCTGTGAATGCATGCAGGATGACTCTTTCCCTTCTTTATACCTTTAGTAGTGTTTTGTCCTCAAAGGGAAACTTCCTTTAGAAGAAATGAGAGATCTGTGCTAACCTCTGTTGTTAAAGGAGTAGGCTGGCCAGGCTCTGCAAGGCTGTGATTTTTCTCACCTGTTTTGCCAGCTGCACAACACACTGGAGCTGATGAAGGCAGAGCAGAACGTCTACAACATTGTTTTCCATGAACTGATTCGGCAGGTCAGCGTGGACTGTGTGGAGAGAGGACAGCTGCTTTCGAAGCTCAGGTCATCATTAGCCAACCACCCTTAATCCTCCTCTTGATTTATGGCAGTGTTTTCTTGGGAGTAGCATAAGCTATTGCAGATTGCTCCTAATGTCCTTGCCCAGCAAAGCTAGCCCGTCACAAGGTAATCAGCGTGGGGTATGATGCCAGAAGTGAAATAGGATTACCCTGCCTAGTTAACAACTGGGCTAACGAGCCTCTGTTAGGTAACCTGGAGCTTGAAGCCAGTGGCTCTGTCACCACACTTGACAGTGTGGGCACCTTATTGGTGACATTCAGTAGAAGTTTTCACACATAGAATAGCTGGTACTTCCCTCATGGCTGGTGTCCCCATGCTCAGATTACCACTATTTGTAGCAATTACATTGTTCCAGAGTGTTTAAAATCCCCAGTCCAACCACTCAAAAGATTGCCTTCTAGATAGCTTCCTGTGCCGTGAAAGGAAAGGGTCTTCAGGTGGGGTAAGACAGCCCTGCAGTCTCAGGTAAACACACTTTTTTACTCTTTTTACTGCAGGCAGAAGTACGTAGGTATCCTGGAGCGGATTCCTGAACAGATGAAGACCCTCTACAACAAAATGATGGCACAGCAGTTGGTCAACAGACATATTACAGAAGAACTACTCTATTTTAAAGAATCTGTTGAACAGCTGGCCAGGTATGAATCCTGCCTGATGCTAAGAAATTATCTCTATGCTCTAGGCTTAGTCCATTGATTTTGTTCAGTTTTCTAATCTTCCTCCCATAGGAGCAGGAAGACAGTGTTATGATTTGAAGCAGAGCTACAGGGACCACACTCGAGCCTCCTCACACTCTCACTGTACCCTCAGTGCCAAATAATGTCAAAGCCACCTCCTTTCCTTAGCATGCTGGAGGTTCATTGGTGGGGGACTGCAGAAAGGGGCTGTTGGAGCAACATGCGTGCATGGGAAAAGGAGGTCTTCAAGATGCCTGCCCAGGGAAGTGGTGGAATTGCCATCCCTGGAGGTATTTAAAAGATGGGTAGACGTGGTGCTTAGGGACATGGTTTAGTGGTGGTTTTGGCAGTGTTAGGTTGATGGTTGGACTCAATGATCTTAAAGGTCCCTTTCAACCTAGGTGATCCTATGATTCTCTGCCTTTCACCCCTCCAGCGAGATGATTGTGTACGAGGAAGAGAGCCCTGCATGATAGTGTAGGGCCCACCAGTCTGTGACTGCCAGAGTAGAGACCTTTGGATCAAGCTAAGTTACATTAAGACCATTCCCTGATGTTTCAGTGAGCTCTGTGAGGTACAAGAACGCGACCGCAAGGTGACCAAAGAAGCAGAAAAAGCTCAGGAGGAGCTAGCTGCAGCCATGTGGGAGGCTAAGGCGAATGTAAAGTAAGTTGCTTTCAAAGTTGAGGTTGGGAGATTTCTGCAGTGTGCTAGTATCATTCTTTTGGGGTTGTTGGGAAGGAGAGGTGAGGACTGATTTCCTTCTGGGGAAGAGAACTTCGCTGTTTATGACAAATGCCATTATTTTTCTATAAATCCTAAACTCCTCAAAGGGATAGAAAGCTGTTCAAAACTTTTCTAGTTTTAAGACATGGAAGTTGCATTTGTTGCTCAGGTGCTGGCATAGCTCTTCATAGCCTAGCAGAGCCTGCAGCTCTGAACTTCTGAGGGCCTGTGGACATCCTCCGATACCTAACAAATTGAGGATTTAGGTGGCTGGTATCAGAGTTGTGGTGGGTGCTTAGGCAGATGGATTCACTTACAGAGGTTGATACTGATCAGAAACTCACAATGGAAATAACAGAAAGGTGATGTAAGGGCTCAGGGAAAAGGACCTGTGAATTTACAGGCTGTGTGGGAGGTGATCAAGGAAGGAAGGAGGAAGAGGAAATGACTAAGAAAACCCTTAGGAATTGGGAGAAAGACATTAAATGTGAACGAGACGCATAGGTGCACATATTTCATTGCCTTTCCCTTCTTCTAGCCTTTTGGAAGAGTATCGGGAGTTATACGAGTTACAGAGAAGACGACTGGAAGAGCAAGTTCTGCTGCTAGCCCAAGAGAGAGACGTTTGGAGCTCAGCAGCCTATGACCTGGCTCTGAAGGTACGTGAAGGAGATCAGTCATACATTGCAAGTTATAGGCCATCATAGCTAACAGTCTTGTTCCAAGGGCAGATTTCACCCCAAAGAACATTTTTATTCAATACAATTGGATAGTAACACATCTCACACCTGCCCTGACCTCATTTCCCAAGGTCTGTTGTATTTCACATGTGTGTTTTTTAAATTGAAATCAGTTAATTTACACAGCATTGCTGCTACCTATCTCCAGGTTCCGTGCAGGAAGAACTTCTGTGAAATTAATATTTCCATTCAGAGATGGGCTTGACTAAAAAGTTTCCTATTGCTCAAAATTTAGAATATTGTAGCCAGACTCCTTACATTTCCTCACAAAATATCATTCTTGGTTAATTCTGTGCTCCCTTGTTTGTGTGTCACCCTTGTTTATGGTTTATGTTTATGAGTTATGGTAAATCTCCCATGTTACCATCAGATGCCTCTCCTCTCAGAAGAAACCAGGGCAGATAATAATGTTTATTTCAGATAATAGACAGAAACCAGCTCACATTGGTTCGCAGGCTTCATGTTAGTGGAAAGACACTGAACAACGTTCTCAAGCATTTCATAGTCCTCTTGGCCTCAAAGGTAGGGGCTGTCTGTGATGGGTACCTGTTCAAAGTGTGTGTATGCATGGTTTATGTAGCCTTACAGTTCTCAGTAAAGCGTTCGGTACTTCGGTTGTGATTTGAACTTTCAGATCTTGGTCTAGTTTCAAACAAGCATTAAAACTTGAATGCGTTCACTCACTCACTTTTAATTTGTGGCTTTATTCCCTCCCCCCGTTCCTTTTCCATTAAACCAAAACAGATCCAGGCTAGTGTAATTTTGGCCTCATAGGTATGGGGCTGCACAGTATCTCAGTAGCATACAAGCAACAAGGAGTCAAGTACTCAGTTCTGGCATGCCCGGGGAGGGTGAGCCACCCTAGTCCTCTCTCAAAGGGTTTGTGCGGGCTGTGCTGTGGAATTACAGACATTTCCCAGATCTCTGATAGGTACATATCTCAAAATAGCTAGGGCAAAGGGAGAAATTCCTCCAACTTAGATCAAAATAATCGTGACAACAGCTCCTTTTCCCACCCTCTTGCCCAACACATGCAGGACACAGGGGACTTGGCTGATCTGCAGGAAGAGACCGAGCAGTTCAGGAAGAGGTTGGGTCGTGTTGGAGCAGAAATAGAGTGTTCCGAGGAGTCCACCCAGGGGAAACTGAAAATTGTCTGCAGCAGCCTCAACAAGCGGCTTCAATACTTCCATTGCAGTGACTCGTGAGTGGCATAGAGGGACCAGGGGTAGCAGTCAACTGCCTCACCCTTCGCCTTGTGACAGTAGGTCTCACTGGCCCAGTGCAAAGCGTGCACTGACTCTCAGGTGCAGTGAGATTTGGTGCCCTTTGTACATCCCTCACTGCTCTGCTTTTCTGCTCAACACATGTATTTTGATGATCACATCCCTAACAGTAACTCCAAAGAGACAGTGTGGGTTTGTGGTTGAATTCAGTGGAGCAAGGATTGTACCCTCCTGCTGTGAACCAGAGTGTGCTTTTTGCAGCTGTCATTGCTATAACAGAATTCTTCTATTTAGTTTGGTTCATTTTAACTTGAATGTATGCATATTGATGCTTCAATACAGCATTCAATTCTCTCATGTACAGATACAAAATGAGACTCTGAGACACAAGATGTTTCAAATCCAAAATCATTTTGTATGTTAAGGTGATTATATTTTGCAGGGTTTTTGTTAGTTCATTGTGATATGTTAAATAAAACAAAGTATGAATGCAAGTACAAACACAGAAATATACACAGTGTGTGCATTAACAAAAGACATCACTTTATAGATTTCAATCATAGAGTTAATAATGTCTGAATTTTCAATATATGCTTTGATTTTCATCTTTGCTGGAAGTAACATATTTTCTTAACTGACACCCAGTGTCTGTGTTGAGCAAGAGAAAAAAAATCTCTGGTTGAGTAGGGCCCGGTGGGTTTCAGTTCTCTTTCAAGTTACAATTTATATCACGCACTTGGTATGTGTTGAGTAAATATCTTGACTCTTCGTTTTAGCTTGGCTGCTAAAGGAGTTTTTTCTCTCAGCTCTCATCCCTTCTTTCCCTCTGCTTTAGCTCCTCTCCGATGAATGAAAAGCAACTGGATGAAATCCTACAAGATATCAAGAACCTGATAAATGTAAGATTTTGGGGAGCTGGACATATTATTAGGTGGTATCTGCTCAGCAAATTACCACGTTAGCTGAGCCATAGTGAGCATCTCTGCCCATCACAAATGTGAATGAAAACACATTAGCTCAAATCTTTTCTGCTGAAGCTTAAGCTAAGAGTCTACACATGAGAAGTTATAATTGACCAATACCATGGTTCAGCCAGTGCATTAAACTTAGTTGTGCATTGAGCACTGTCTGATGACAGCTCTGGTGACTGATAAATGATATTAATTCATAGAAGTGCTCAGAATTGTCACCAATAAATTTCCAGATTATTATGCTCTCTACTCACTGTGACATCTTTATGTTCATGGATTCCTCACACTTCTCTTACCTGATTTCCATCACCTTTCTGCTGCAACCAAGGGGTAGTCCAACTTTTGGGGGCATGGCGAGCTTGCTGCTTTTCTTTCAGATGCTAAAAGAAGACCTGCAGCAGTATGGAGGGGAGGTGCACCTAAGAAAGACAGAAAGTCTGAGGAGTGTTGCCAGCCTGCAGGAGCACTGGACAGAGCTGGGACAAACAGTGCTGAATCGACACCGGGATTTTGCTGGAGCATTGCCTCCACAGCACGCTGCCCTGAAAGAAATAAACCAAATGGCGTGTGAACTCTACCAGCAATACCATATAAGGATAAGTGGGAATAATGGTAAGGAATGACCAATTTTGCAGTTCAGTCTTTCCTTGGGGATGCCAGGGAAGTAGCAGGTAATAAAGGACCAGTTGACATAATCTTACTGGCTTTTTCCAAAGCTAAAGTCTGACCCCCAGATATGTGCTGGAAAAAGTTCAGGGGTTTAACTCAAAGAAACTTGACTTCCATGCACACGTAAAAGGAATATCTGAGATTTTAAATGTGATACAGTGCAATGAACATGCAATGCAGATATGACACAGGGAAGTCACGTCCTATGCTCAGAGAGAGCGTGGGCGGTTTCTGATTATGCATGGAAAAGAAAATAAATGTAAAAGAAAAGAATGGAGGTTTAAAAAGTAAAGTTATACATCACTTTGGAGATCATTAACCAGGTAACAGTGTCTCAGAGGGAAATACTTTTTTATTACTTTACCATTAACACAAAGTTATCTTAATCTAGATATTTAATTATCTTGATAATGAAGTATGTAAACAAATATTTTCTTTGCTGATATAAAGTTATCATGTCCTGTGTAAGATAACAAACATGTGTTGGGTAATTTGCAACTAACCTTCTCAACCTTTGCCTCTGCAAGACCTTGACTCGTTTCTGATTTCAGAATTGTTTCATCTCTGGTGGTTTTTTTTAAATCATCTTATTTCCTTTTAGCAGACTAAAACTAAACTCAACACATACTGTCAGGAACTGCTACTCATGTTTGCTCATCTGCTTCTCATACTGTCATCTTGCACTCAGGGTTATCCTGTGCTATTCCCTACATTATGTTATGCTACATTTTATATTTCAGCCTACTAAGGAGCTGAGATAGAAAGGTAAGTCTGTCCATCCTAAGAGACAGCTAAAGGAAATAAATATTCCCAGTAGCTCTCATTAGAAAGTGAAAGAAAGAAGAAGGAATGAGGCCATAACTGGCCAGACACCAGCATGGCAAAGAGTTAACAGCAGATTGTCAGAAGCCTCGATAGTTAGTTGTGATCTGAACAAAGGGCTAGGCAGCATGGCACAGACATCTAATCAAAAACTGCTTCAGCCAGTAAAGTCCAGAAAAAGGGATTTTAGCTTATTTTAACAAAGGCTTTGAGAACTGGACCACGGGAAAAGTATTCTCTTGATCCATACAAGGAGTGTATTTTGAATGGCTTGGATTCATTTTTCCGTTGTGGCCTTTCATAGTGGCCTTTCAGTAGAAAAGACAAGGTATCTCTTCTCCTTACATTGCATCTCTGGTCAGAAACAGTCAAAATGAAAGAGATTGTAAGGAACAGGTAAGAGAGAATACTAAGAACATGGTAATTTTATCCTGCAAGGCAGTGGCACTCAGTTACCTGAAGTATTTATTATCTTCTGAGATCTGATTACCTGATCTCAAGCAGCATGTGCCAGAAATACAAAGGGTTTGGTATTTGATGACAAGGATTAGAAATGCAGAGAGAACAACGAGATATGAGATTGTTTTAGACAGGAGATATAAGAAGGACTAATATGAAATCTATGAGATTTGGCTGCTTTTATTCAGCCTTCCTTGATCACTTCTTAAAGCCTTTACAGTGTACCTTCTTTGTGAGAATAAGATGTTTTTGACTTTGAAATTGGCACTTGGGATTCATCTCTCCAGTGAGCTCGTTAGGTATTCTCTTTTGCTGGGGACTTGATTAAATTTATAAGATAAATGCAATGACTTAGACAGCCTTCACAAAGCAAGCCACTATTTAATGGGGATCCAGAATACTGTGTAAGGGCTAATATGGCCAAACCACACATAAGTGATCTGAAGTGCCTGTTCTACTTCATCCTGTGCCCTCCTGGGACCCATATCTTTTTTCTTTCCTCTTAAGCTGATGCTGCACAGCAGGAAAACTTAAACAATTTCATTCCTACCACTTCTCCTTCGTCTCCTGATCATTGAAAACTAATGCCTGGTTGTGGGTCTCCCATTGTGTGCTCTGAAAGGCTTCACCCTGCAGAGGGTAACCTCCTCCCTTTCTTACCAGTCTGGACATCCCAACATTGCTTCATTGCACTTCTCCCAATCCAGAGGAGAAGTTAACCAGTTCTACCCCACAGCTGTACAGTGGAGAAACCAAGCTATGCATCAAAATTATTGAAATATTTGAAAAATTGTCACCACCTCCATGTGCATAATATGCCATCTTTGCTACAAGATATCACGGGGGCCAGGACTTCACCAGGATTTAAAGAAAGATTTAACATTGGATATCAAGAGCAAACATTATTACATTCCAAGCATATTCCCCAGTAAATAGAGAATATCCATCAGCATGTGCCAGATGGGTAAATGAACAAGTAACTTACTACCTTGTCCATGCATTTTTGCACATCTGCGCATACTGTATCACCTGTGTCTTTGAAGAATTGGGTTGTAACTGTCAAGCTGTTTTAAAAAGAGTTATACTAAGCCTTTATGCAATGAGGAATCCAAATCTGCCAAGACAAGAAGGAAAGTCAGGGCTTCAAATCAAGCTCCTTTTCTTTCAGCTTGCTTTGAATTCAGTGCTTACTAAACAGCTCATTCTTAGTCCTAAGTGTAGCCAGTTCCCACATAGGCTGTTCATCCCTCTTGGCATCCCTCTTTGAATCCAGCTTTGTTTTTGTTGGCTGAGAGAATTATAATTAAAGGTTCATATTTTCTTCCCCCGCAGGCACAGCTAGGTTTTTGACAGCCTTGGTGAGAAGTATGGAAGATTGGTTATTCAAGGTGCAAAAGCTGAAGAGAGGTTCTGGCACGCACGAAGCTGAGCTGCAGGCATTTTATCACAAGATTCCTGCATGGCTGGCCCAGACAGATGCAGTGATGAGCTGTATAGGCTCCAGCAAGTTGGATGAAGCTGAGAGTGATAAGAAACCACATTTCCCGTAAGGACAGAGGTGTTAATTGTGTCTGGGCTGGCCTTGTACATTAAACTACACTCATAAGAAAAGAGAAATTTTTTTTGTGGGGACATTGGTGCAGGAAACTGGCAGTGGGATAAATGTGATCAGCTGAAGTGTTAAAATGATTGGTGACTGCCTTTCATTTTCTTTGATTTGGCAATGTCTGTGGAAACAGTTGGTGGCTTCAGTATCACTCCTGGAACATCACTGTCTCCCTCAGAACTGCCACCTGCTTTGGAAATCTTGACATTTGAACAAAAACAAAAATATGTGATTCACTTACAGTCAGATTTGTGGGGGCATATTGCTCCTCATGATGCTCCATTGTCTTTGGTAAATGTCATCAGTAAATAAATTATTTGCAGAGCACATGCCTAACATATATGTAAGAGACTACTTGCAAATGCCAAGTTTGCCCACAACTACAGCATTAATAAAAATGCCTGTGTCATTTTTCCAGCATATGGTGTACTAAAATATGTTGTTTTCCTTGAGTCGGGAAGCAAAGGATGTCTTTGAGACAGGAGATCCTCAGGTCTGGTGCACTAGAGATCACTTTGTTTCTGGATTTCATTTTTTTCAGGGTGGTACCTAAAGAATTTTTTAAGATGATTCAGCGATGGGTTCTGTCCGTGAATAATGAAGTTGAGAAGAACACCACGCATCTTAATGAAAAAGTAAGTGCAAGCCTGAAACTTCTAGGGATAAGAGCACTATATCTAGTATTCACCCTTTCCTTTAATTTCCATCTGGCCAGATAGCAGATGTGAGGAACACTTGTTTCTCTTTTGACACCTTCTTTCCTGTTTGAGTTGAGTTGTGGCTTTTGTCTTCCAGCCAAAGGAGCAGAGAACTCTAAAAATAAGGTCTCCTATACAGCGTATGAACACAATTTTATTGTTTCATCTTTAGCAAGCATTTCCTTTGGAATAACACTGATATTTCCTGGTCAGAGAGCTGTTTTGGCTGCTAGGTCTCTGTGTTTTTTCTTCTTTCTCCCGGGATTGTAGACCAGAGGGTCTCCCTATGCATTTTTAAAATGTTCTATAAGTGTGGTGTGTGATTTCTGGTTTACTGCTGAATTTTGGAAAAGAGAAAGTGCCACATGGCTGATAAGCAGCATATGATCCTAAACAAGAACCGGGAGAAGGATAGATCCATGACAGGAAAAGATATGTTTGTAATGGGAATGAGTATGGGAGAAAAAGTGGTAAAAACAAATGTTTCTGTCATTAGGTCAGTTTGCAAATTGAACTAGGTAGGACATTGACTTTTGTGAAATGCATTGACTTCAGACTACTTGGCAAGACCAGTCATTTATTACTGGTTTAGATTTGCTCTTTTTTGTGCAGCTGACTGAACTGCACCGAAACCTGACCCTGTGGCTGGTGAATTTGCTGAGACACATGACAGCAGACTGCTTGTCCTGGGAGTGTCCCCAGTGGCAAGAGTCAGACACTGAGACGGACAAGGAGCTCAGACTTCTGGGGGCTCGTAAGCTACAGCATGGAGCTGAAGAGCTGGTTGCAGAGATGGGCAGACTCTCTGGTTCTATAGCCAGGTATCAGAAGAGGTTTTCGATTTCATCTAAAGGGGTTTTCTCAAGAAAAAACGTGTAGCATGCTGAGAGATAGATCATGGTGACAGATCCCATCAATTTGGCTGTCCTTGGATTTTTTTCCCAGGTCCTAAATGGGCCTTACTGGAATTTGTAGGGATCCTAATAAGATAGGAACACCTAAAGAGAATGGCAGTGCCTGCTTTACACCTAGTACTGCTATAAAACATGCTCGCATCTGTGATTGTATGGGCTCTGCCCACACTTCTGAGGATGACCTCCAGAGGACCTAAGGGCAGTACAGGCAGTGAGTCTGCAGTCCAGGTCACCTGGAGCAAAGCCTCCGCCTGATTCAGGATCTGTGCTCACACGACCGCTGTGGGTTAGTACAGCACTGGCATGCACAAGCTGTCTGGGAGGTCGTTGTATGAGTGGGGCAGGCAAGGATTGCTCTTCTGGAGATTTCTCTACTGCAGAGTTCTGCAGATAGCTCCTGTACCTTGCTGACAGCAGCAAGATCCTGGCTGAAGGAAATAAAGCATCTGAGGGCACTCCTGCAGGGCTGATGACATTCTGCATCTTTCCAGCTGCTGCCACGAGATTGTCAATGCAATCGTTCGAAAGAAACGGTCTGAGATGGATTTAGAAGCTGATTTTGAGCTGGAGGAGCTGAATAAGATCAAGGTAAAAGTTGCCTGTGTTTCCAACTGTCTAGGTCTAGGGTAGATGAGACTGCATTTGCTTTGTAAAAGGTAGAGAAAAACATATGTGAGGGTTTCAAGAAGGAGGAAGACTCCTGGTACTCCAATGGATTACCCTGGTCCCCCAAGTTTCCTACTGACTCCACAGTCCTGGAAAGCAGATAAACCTGGATCAGGTCATGTTCAGTTTTAATCTTTTCTTTACCCTGTTCCAGGGTACATATGTAAGGGCTGTCCTCAGATTTATTCTATATGAGTGGCAGTAGATTCACCTCTGGTTCAAAGCTTGTCAAAGCCATGTACATCCAGACTTGAGCAGTGCTTAGGAGTTCCTGGAGATCCTTGGTGCAATATATCTTTATATACATACAGCTGAAACTTTTTGCAGTCAACTGACCTGCCCTGCCACCTCCTTATTCTACGCTTGCAGGTAAAGCTCTTAATTGTTACTGCTGTCATTGCCAGTGTTTAGCTGAGCTTTGCCTGCGCTTTAGGAATATGAGAAGTAGACCGTTCCAGAAGCCCAAGGCTTCTTTGAGCATAGGGCAAATGGCGTTACTTCAAGGAATGTAAGAAGCTTCTCTGCAGGGATTCAAAATACTTGTGCTTCTGTTCTGCATCACCTTTGTGAGTGAAAAATTAACTCCTGGGATTTACACTCATTTCTCTCTACATGGGCTGGGGTAGTGGCTGTGGCAGAGATGTTCTGCACTGGCCTGAGGAGGAGCTTGTTGAAAGAATTGGTTGATGGGAGTGATTAGCCATTCACAGAAAGCTTGGAGAAATGTGTCTTTCTTTTGCTTTGTAGGTTGAGGATGGAAGGGTCCAGATAGGTCCCTGGAACAGATAAAGACAGAAAGGTGGAATTATTTAACTGACTGAATGAATATAATAATAGCTATTTTTTCTGCTCAATAATCCTTGAATAATCATTTTCTGTTATGTCTTCCCAGACTGAGTGCTGTAATTGGATTCAAGTATGTAGTCTTCTCCTTTCAGAGATCAAAGGCACTCCGGACTCCTTTCTGGATTTAGAAAAACTGAGAAACCTCTTTGGATCAGGGGTATATATAGACTGCATTTGATGTTCTAGGTTAAACCAGTTCGAATGAAGGGCTGCTTCAAAACTTTTCCTTAAGGAAGTAGCTACAGTTTAGTTTGAAGGAAGGTTTTGCGTGGAGACCTACATGCACTCAAAGTGGCAGCTAAGAACTATGAGGTATTATAGTTTACAGTAAACTGGTTAAAAATCACAGTGCTTCTTGTTAGGGCAGGTCTAAGGCGAAACCAGAGCTTCAGTGGAGCTAGGAGATTTTACCCCACTGGTAGATCAGTTCCCCATGGTCCATGGTAGCTTTTGCTTCACCCGTTGGCATGGACTTTGGCTGGAATCCTGATGGTTGCCTTACCCAGGAGATCAGGCTGAACATCTAGTTTAATTCCTCATGTGGCTACATGGATGTCTAAGACTGCCTGTGACAATTAGATGTGTTTTATAGATGGTTGGCCTGGCATTGGTCTACTTTCAAACAAAACAGGTTAAATTCAGATGATGAGGAAATGGATTTAGATTTATTGTCTTGAACAATTTGTTTGTGTCGGTTCTGAACTCATCCCCCTAAGCAAAGTGACATTCTTCATGACTTTGTGTACAGCTAGTGCTGTAGCTCGTGTGCGGCCTGACTTTTTCTCCCTGCCATGGCCTATACAAAGCAGGTATGCCACAGTGGGTCCTGCTTATGTAATGTTCAGTAATTAGCATATTCATTTGTGATTTGAAATATATTCATACTCAAGACCCTCCTAGCTGGCTGAAATTCAAGTCTAAATATGTGCAAGAGAAAGTTATAGACCAGTTAGCTTTGCCTAGGTTATTTGGATGGACTGTGCTACTCACCTGATCCTTACGTTGCCTTACAGGAATTGCAATTGAAGCTTAAGCCTAAGGACACTACCGTTTCTTCAACCCAGGGAGAGTTTGAAGCTGAAGATGCCAACAGCGAGAAGAAGCCAGTAACTGAGGAAGGAACATTAGAAGTAAAGGAGGAAATTGCTATCATGCAGGAGACTGTCGTAGCTGCAATATGCTACTTTCCAGCAGGGCTTTTTAAATTATTGCTCAGTGTACAATATGTGAAACATGGCCTTACAGCTGCTTTGAATGCCACTAGGCCAGTGGTATCTCCTATTTCTTCTTCCTTTTCTCTCTCAGCAGCAGCCAGGCGCTGGTATGGATTATCTGACTGAGGACAATGAAGCTGCTGCAGACATGATCAGATATGTAGGACATGACTCCAACATCCACCTGAAGTCTCTGAAGTCAGACATCATTACGGTTACAGGGGTAGGAGTCTTCACTGCACGAATGGTTTTAGTATGTTGGCAGAGATTTGGAGCTGGGTTTTAGCTGTCTACTCAGACTCTGTTACAAGACCCCTTTTAACACTTGTGTCAGACCTGCTGGGGCAGTGAAAGGTGCTGGTGTTCTCTCTGATTCCTCTCCTTTTGCAATTTTAAATAATCATTAAAACAGTTATCACAGCTGCAATTTGTCCTTCTGACTCATGCATTACTGCCACGGCCCCAGGACTTTTGTGGGACCAATAACGGGTGATGTGTGTAGTCTGTACCAGGACTTACCTGCAGAGACTGGGATGGTGAAAACAGTTTGGTGCTGAGCACATGGGAGGAGTTGAAGAGGATTCAGAGATTTGGGGAGATCCCACAACAACAGGGAAGCTAGAAGTTCAGGTTGTTTTGGCCTCCTAGGTCCTTGTTTTCTCCACTTGCCTTTGGGATGGTGCTGTTTGGTAAAGTTGCTCTTCAGAAGTCAGATGGGCCTGCCTTTTGCAGTCGTTCCCTGACCAGTCAGGCATCCAGAGTGGAGCCTTAGAGGTACAGGAATTGTGGATCTTTAGCAAACTGTCACTGGATGGTCCTACTCCTTAAGCGTGCTGCATTGCTGAGAGTGCCTTGCCCTTCGTGCTTTAGAAGTGGGCAGCTAGTGCAGAGTGACAGTGGCAGATGCAGGAGTGTTTCTTTATAGACTTTGATTTCTTTCTCAGAAATGAATCCCTGGAAATCACAATTACCTTCCAAAGGTTAGAGTAGGAGCCTTTTAACAGTTACTTTTACAGAAAAACCTTGGTTGTCTTCTTCAGATGAAGAAAACTTATGTATGACTATTGGACCCTGTGAGGAGCTGCCTCTTTCTGTTCTCTGAATATTGTTTTGTTGTTTTTTTCACTCCTGGTCAGGCTACAGCCATCTCCAACCTCTGTAACCCAGTGAATGCACCAGTGACCCAATACTATGAGCCAGTGAGACTTTCATGTCTAAGTCAGAAAAGCATTTTAGTCTATTTTTAATGCCAAGATCAGTTCAGTGCCTGAACTAGCCTCTGATTTTACATGTTTTGCCGATACTGAGCTCCTGTCTGTGTTGACTGTGCACTGGGACACCAGCACCAAACTAGGCACACGCTGCAGATGAAATGCAGCATTATTGGTTTCGTGTTCACTTATAGAAAGTTTTGCTCTTCCCAACCAGAGGGAGATGACTGCCACCAAGTCGTCGACTCCCTTTTCACAGAAAGAGTTTGAAGCCCTAGCAATGCTGGAACATCTGCAAGTGCAGCTCCTGTGAGTACTGGTCCTGTGCTGGAGGCATGAGCAGGGCAGGGTTTCATCCCCGGCAAGCGCCTGTTCTGTTCTATGATAAGGTTCTGCTTCATCGAATATCTGTTGGCTTAATTTTGGGTTTTCTTCCATTCTGATTGTCTTGGGCCATTGACTGTGATTTATGTTAGCTGAAGACAGGACCCTTGTCAGCTCTCCTTCATCTGTGTGCAGATTTTCCATTTTGTGTACTCATGAGGTACATTGCAGAGGTACTCACAATGGTTTTCTGCAAGACTTCTTAATACTTTCAGGTCCTGTTAGCACTGCAGGGTGCTATATGAATGCAGCTGAATTTTCTGGGGCCTGCTAGTGCCCAGGAGCTTGGTAGGTACAGCCATGAAATGTTGTGCCTAAGTGTGGGGAAGACAATGAAGGGACACCCAAGAGCCTCCACACAGAACCACTTTAAGGTTTGTGTTTGGTAATAACTTCTTCCATGCTTAAGCAGGCTTGAGCACTCTGAACTACTTTCCTCATACTACTTGTGTTGTCTGTGAGCTTGCATTATCCAGGGTAAGCCCATCTCATTAGCCTTGCTAATAGAATTGACTGTGCTCTGTATTTATCCTTGTACAATGAAGATCAGCGTCTTGCCCTTTGCTAGCAAACACTGAGTTTTAAAATTAATTCAATTTGTAGAGTTTACATAGATGTGCCATGTAGTCCCTTACAGATCTTTTAACAATGCCCTTCTCTGAAACCATAAATGTGTTTTATAGAGTCAGTCAATCCTACTGAACACTTCAGCTTTCTAAATCTTTCTTTTAGGTATCCTGCCAGCAGCTGCTTAGATTTCAGGTTTCAGCATTATCTTTGCTTCTGTGTTTCAGAGAAACAGAGATCCGTGTTCAGAAAGCAGAGGAGAGATCTGAAGTTCTTGAAGAGAAGCTGCAAGAAGCTCTGCAGAGAATCAAAGAGCTAGAGAGTGAGCTGGAGAAAGAGGGGAAAGTCATCCCAGAAGCAACACATAAAGAAGGGCAAGGTCAGGAGAATCAATATTCTGAACCCTCTCCTAGACTCAGAGAGGGAAACAATCTCTGAGGACACCTCATTCATCTCCCATTTACCACAGGACCCTCTCCTCCTGGGCACATCCTAGGGTTTTGTCTAGATGCTTTGTCAGAGGCCAAGCAAGGAGGCTTTTATTATGACTCTAGATTGGGACAGAACGAACTGCTGAACGTGGTCTGTTTTTGAAAGAAAGTAATTTTGTTTGATTTTGACATGACACAGGGCCTGTATCTAGGAGATCACTGTAATTGGCTTCATCTTCCTTGTAAGTGAGTGTTCCCCATTAAAGTCAAGAAGATCTGTTTAGGATCACTGATTTTGCGGTAGAAAAGAAATAACGTTCCAGGTCCCTTCACTCTCAAAGGCCACAGACCTTTTGTGTTCACAGCATAGGACATTATTCCTGTCTCCAGGAGTTGTTTGAACACTGCTGACCTACTGATCATGCTGATATGTTGTGGCAGGGAGTTCCTTAGGCCGCATGTTTGCTGTGGATGAAAGTATTTCCTTGTGTCCTTTCTCAACTGGATCTGCACAGATATAAGATGTGGAGAAGGAGAAAGAATGGGAATTAAAACTTCTTCCCTTAGTCCTTCAGTGTATCCTATCTCTTTGACATCAAAGGAGGAGGAGAGGCTAATTTGTTTGTTAAGAATGTGACACCTTGGGCACACTTGGGTATTTTTAATGGCTTTGGTTTGTTAATTTGTTTTTCTTTCAGAAGAATATTTTCAAGAAAGTGTCTCAGAAGTCAAGGCTTGCTCAAGTCCCAAAGCTTCTACCTCTGACCAGTCCAAGGGATCCAGAAAAAGCAAATATTAAAGAACAACAATGCCTGAGTAGTTTCTTAGTGCCCATTCATTGTAGCATCTCACCCCCGATCCACTGCCTTACTCTTCATCCACTACCCCAACATCTCTGTGTTATCTTAGCGTTTATGCTGTTCTTCTAACTGGCTCTACCACTTCCATATCTGTCTTCTTTGTCCTCTACCTCCTCCCACAGCTCTAATATCTTTACAGCTTCTCTTCCTTGTAATACCATTGCTACCTTGACTTTCTCCTACCCAGATCTCTCCTGCCTGTGCACCCTCCTCCCCTCCCCTTGCTTGTGCTTGCCTCCTGTTTGTGTTCATTAATCTCTGCTTGCTGCTCTATATCATTCTGCCTTATCCCTGTTGGATCATGCAAGTAAGTTGTTTGCACCTCTTTCCTCTTGTATCAAGGGTTTTTTTCTCAGTGCCAGCATGGCCTCATTGTGTATCTGATAATGGGTACCTCCTTCATCCTCTGGGCTTTAGGTGATCCAGTCACCAGCTGACTGGTTAGGAAGAAATTGTACAGAAATTGTACAGAATTGTACAGACAAATTTCTCTTCATCTTTGAATATTTGTCTTTCAAAGCTCTTGTCCTTTCAGAAAGCATGAAGCAGCCTGAAGCTGTGCATGATCCTGAAGGCCTTTCTCAGATTGCTGCCACAGGAGAACTGCTGGTAGCCAAGGTCACAAAATCAGACTTCAGATGATACCAGTTCACCCGCTCAGTGCACTGGGATAGCATTTAAATGCCCCATCTCCCTGTGACTTGTGTTTGATATCCGAGCCCCATAGCTCCCCATTCGCAGTACCTCAACAGGCCAAACTGCTCACTGAGGTGGCCACCCTTGTCTTCTGCCTCTATCAGGTCCCCAACCCAGGGCAGTCTGTAGAGTTATAAAGCTTTGCAAGGCCAGCAGAGCTGCCTGGATTTGGCATGACTCTGCAATTTGACCCAGCTTGGAAGAGCAGCCAGTGAAACTATCAGGAATCACATCCGCTCAGACAACCCCTGCCAACTCCCTCAGAGTAAGTTCTATTTTGGAAACATCATATATTACTAATCCTGAAGTACATTTTTAAACGGTGCTTTCCTTCTGCAAGGTTTTTGAATGTAGTATCTCCTGAAGGTAAAATGACAAGTTTCTGCCAGCTCTGCATATGTAAAGGAGAGAAGATCCTGCTGGAAAAAGGCATGCTCTTTGGAACTGAGGATGCTTGTAGCTATAATTTGCCTTTTCTGTAACTGCAGAAAAGTTACATGTTTGAAAAAGCTATGCCTGACTTCTGTAGATGAGAGTGCAAATATGTGCCCTGATGTAGTACTGCATGTCTCTTGACACACATTTGTCAGGCTAAGTGTTGTTCCTTTGAGACATTATGCGTAGAGGTGTTGGTCCTCAATATGCCAAGGAATCTTGGTCTGGATGGATCATTTTACATGGAGTTAGAAATGCAGCCAGAGAAGTGTTCGAAGAAAGGATCACCTGCAGTTCACTCTGTGTAGTATTATGCCCTTTTGCCCAGGGCTGGGAAACAGGGGCCTATTCCAGCAGCATGAGAAACAACCAGAACCAACCTTAGAGAAGTAACTACACAGCTCATGTTCACCAGTGGAAGACTACAGAGCTGTTCCACTTCCCAGAGCTAGTTTTCCATGAGCGGATCACTACTGAGATCTGTTACAGACACATAGGCAGGAGCCACAGCCATCCTGTCGCCCTCTCTGCAGTGGCAGAATGATTTAGATGTGAGGTTACACCTGGAGGTCAGATGCTTGTATGATCACCGAGAAGTTCACAGGTGGATTTTTCTCACTTCTCAGCCACTTGTAAGGGGGCTGGTTCACCAGGTGCCTTGCTGTAAAAAGGCCAGCAAACACTTGTAGAGCGAGTATTATGGGAGCAGTGAGTGTTGAGAAGGGGACTCCAGGGAGCTGAAGGGGCTGATTAAATACAGAATATGTGGCACTTAGTAGAAGTGGGATCTTTGTCCTTTGCAGCAGTATTAAGCCGGTACCTGCAAGCCATCCTTGTGAGGTAGCTGCATTTAACAGAAGTATTACCGATGATATGTGACAACGTGTGTGAGTGTTACCAGCAGGCAAAGGGGGACTGAATAAAATGAGTGAAAATGGAAGAGTGAGCAACCCCTGCTAGGCACATGCATGATGGTCTGCTACTATGTGCACAATTAAGAGAAGGGCCACAAAGTGCCCTCTATCTTGGCCTTTACAGACCACCTGCAGCAGAATGTTGGGCCTGGGAATGGCTCTGCAGTGAAGCTAGGGGAGATGCTGCAGGTCAAGTAAAAGGGCCAGGAGCAGAGCTGACATCCACTGAAAGAGCATCAGAGAAACCAAGTGCAGTGGTATTTCCTTTGACAGTGCTACAAATCTTTGCCAAGGGAAAAAATTGCAGCATCTGTAGGTTCCTGGACATTTCAAATAGCTTTTGCCAGGAAAGATATATAGGAGTTCTGAGATTATAGGAGTTTTGAGGACTCTCTGTTCCTTCCTTGTGTGTGGAGGTTACCAGAGCAGCTGCAGCAGCCAAAGGTATTGCTGTTCTCGAGGCTCTCGGCAGGCTCCAGCGGAGCTGGATTCCCTCTTCTCGGCTCAGTGGGAATTGATTAAACGGCACATCTCTAAAATGTTTAGAGATGTCCACAATCTCAGATCTTGTCCTGCCTCACCCCCCAGTGGAAGCAAGCAGCAGCACAGCCTGCCTTTCCTCCGCACAGCTGATGTGCCTGGCAGGGAAGTGTCAAGCCTTTAAAGGCTGCCCTTTCCTCCTCTTCCTTTTCCTTCTATTTTAGAACTAGGGCTAAACACCTTGGTTGCCTCCGTGTGTATGTATGTGTGCCTGGGTGGTGATCGAAATCCTATAGCCAGGACTATGCCATGGGACCCAGCTCATTCCCTCATCGCAGAGGAACAAGGCTGGCAGCATCCACCAACCTGCCTGCACGCTGAGCCCCTTCCTGTTTCCTCACCGACTGTCAGGCTCCCACCCCTGCCTGCCTGTTCAGTTTGGGGATGGGGCATTTAAGTATATAGGGGCTAGTCTGTCCTTCCTGCCAAGGTGATGGGGCAGGGTGGATCAGACCCCAGGGGCCAGGCCCCAGGGCATCAAGGTGCATCTGGCCTTGTGAAGGGGAAGGGATGACACCCCTCTTCCCTCAACCCCCTGCTCACACACGTGCCAGGCTGGCTCCTTGTGTTCCATATTTTTCCCTTTCCAAAACAAGTGGAGGCTCCTTCTGTGTACAATCCACTTTATATTACAGGCCTGGGCTGCCTTCCCTTGGGCCTCCAGACCAGGACCTGCCAGTGGGCTGCCAGTAGATCAGCCTTTTGGCTCCTCTTTGAGCAGTATTGATCAGGGGCAGTGTGGCAACCATTTCTGGGACACCTCTTAGAGCATGGGCGAGTCCTTCTTGTCTTCTGGGCTTTCTGGGAGCTTTGTGGTGGCTGTAAGGAGGCTGCTCACTGCTGTAGGACTGTGGGTAGCTGGAGAGACCAAGTTCATGGCATCCAAAGGCAAGGGCAAGATGAAAGCAGGAGGTTTCTCTGCAGTAAGGGAGTGCAGTGCATGGAGGTAACGGAGCTGAGCAGCAGCAGGGGCACTGGACAGGATCTCAGCTGCCATCCGCAGGGACTCAGAAGCAGCCTTTTCCCCCTCAGCAGCGATCACCTACCAGGCAGTGAAATAAAGAAATTTTCTGTGAGGCTGGGAGTAAGGGGGCATGGACTGTTAATTATTACAGAAGGAGGTTGCCACCATGAAATTCCCAGGGCCAGCGTGATTATAATATTCCTGCTGTCTGAAGATCGTGGCATGTACTACACTTCTGGATGCTCCCAAAAGTTTGGGAGCTCGTGTCTAACTTGTTTTTACTAGGCCCGTCAGGGCTTACAATTGGGCATAACCTTGCTGCAAAAGCATGGGAGAGGGCAGCCCCCAGGCTAGGCTTCTGGGAGGGGTGCTGGATACCAACCTTATCCAGGCTCCTGAGCAGCTCAGTGCAGGGGATGGAGACCAGCCTGGGCTGAGCAAGGAGCAGGGTACATGTCCGTGGTGACAGCCCTGCACTGGGTGCCTAGAGGTGAGTGAAACCCTGAGGAAGAGATCCCCATGGGGATCACTGTGGGCCTGGGGATAACCCCAGACCTCTTTGTGTGTCTTTCTGTCCTACCTGTAGGCCAGGTACCAGTTCTGGCACTCCACTGGGCTGGCCCAGACTCTTGCTGCAGGTCCCCTTGCTAGACACAGCTCTTGAACAGGAATTAAAAGAAACATATCTTCCCAGAGCTGTATCCTTGTGTGGCATGTCTCAGGGACCTCAAACCAGGGGTGGGAAAGGAAGGAGGGATGCTTTGGAAGGAGATGAGAAGTATTCCGAGTTGGCATACCCGCACTTTGGCCTGTCTCTGGGCCTCCGCTTCCACAGCGAGGGACTGCCGGACTTCAGCAGGCAGCTGCACGTTGTTGCTGTGGCAGTAAAGGACAGGGATTAGCTAGGCTGTGGGCTCTCCTGCCAGCACTTGATGGTCAATCTGAGGCTTGGAATGGGCTCATCAGTCAGTCTCTACAGATCAGTTCACTCATGTTCTTTACTTCCTCGGTGTCCCTCTTTGCATGTCTCACTTTAGCCTTCTACCTCAATTCCCATCCTTCTTTTCCAGCCTAGTTTTTTAATGACCAGGCTTGCATGATCACTAGGCAGCAGAGACCTCTTCTGTCTGTGCTACTGAGGCTTGAAGTCTAAGCTCTCTCTTTGTGAGACAGCAGAGAATCCACTGGGAGACTGCTCTCAAGACAGGCACAGGCGTTTCCTTCTGTTCATAGATTTAGTCATTCACCGCTTGGCTCTCTCTTCCATGACCCGCTACGTGATGAGCAAGTCTCACCTTTCTGCATGGGCTTCTGAGTGATGAGTCCATCCCTACCAATGCTAAGACCCTGGGGCCTTTGATCTGGAGTGGGACACAGTGCCTGCTGTGCCCTTGGGCTACCAGAATTGGGTGCAAACTCTGCCTGCAGCAGCAGTGAAATGGTGAGGAGATCCCAGCTAAGGATGCTGCCTTGGCTGTCAGTGCAGGAGCAAGCACAGTCTTTGCACGTGGAAGTTTTACATGAGGCAGAGGCTGAAAGGGGCAGGGAAAATGGGAAGGTGAGAGGTGAGGCTATACCTTCTGAAGAATAGCTGCAGGGACAGAGCCAGAGGCAAAGCAGGAAGAGGAGCTGGCAGCAGTGAGCAGGGCAGGACAGGTACTTGCAAAGGGCCAGGGAAGTCCCCTCTACCAGCATTTCCTACCTACATTTCTGTTCTCTCCACTTTGATCCCCCAGCAGCCCGTGACCGCATCCAAAGCCACCTGTGAAGGGGAATATTTTTAGAGCATGGGGAGAACACCAGCCCTGGCCTAGGCCCCTTACAGAGAGTAATACAGTGCAGGGACATTAATTCAAGTTAGTTAACTGCAGGACTGTAAGGCAGATTTATTAGGTTTTGTGTGCTGTTGTGTGAGGCCCCTCAGAAATAAAATCACTTCCCTCACTTCCGATTTGTGTTTGTCCCAGGGGTTTAGCATGATTTAACTAGTCCATACTGGTTCAAGTGTGGAACCAATTCAGTTCCATACAAAATATTCAGTTCCTGACTAGTATCATCATGTACGTGTGTCATGGCCACAGAGAACTGCTGCTGGAGATTCCATGTATACCAGGTTTATGGCAACTCACTCAGGCTGCAGAGTATATTTCTTGTGAGAATCTCCTCTCTGGGGTAAGTGCTGAAGCTGAGATATCACAAAGCACTGATGAAGCTGGTCTAAGTGGTTCCTTCATGTCCCTCAAACCATACTGTCTGCTACTCACCATGGCCGCCTGTGGGGCCCACACTATACATCCTTCCCCTAAAGTGATCCAAGTCAAAAAACAAACAGAAGAAAAATATCCCATTTTTCTGTGAAGGAGACAACACATGTTGTTATTGTACCATTCTGCAAACCAGTGACTGTGATTTTGAGGGACTGATCACCTGAGCTTCTTTGTGGAGCCTCAGTTCACCCCTTGCTTTGCTATCTCCCCCCTGTGGAAGCACCTTTATCTCCTGACTGATGCTCTTCCTCTCCAAGAGAAGTTCAGAGAAGGCTCGATGTGCCAGGATGCGTTTCGTGGTGGTCTGCACCAACAGCTGGATGGCACTGGAGATGCTAGTCAGGGTGGTGAGGAGAAGAGAGGCATTCTCCAACCGGTAGTAGCAGACGGCATCTATCTCCAAGGTAACCATGTCTTTGGTCACCACCTAAGCAGAAGACGTTAGGAGAGATGGAGATGGTTCTGACAACTCTAAGGTAGCACAGAAAAGCACGCAATTAAGAAAATTATGAAGACTAGCTGGATGTTTAGGTCTTAGTAGTTTCTACCTGTGCTGCTGACTGACCTTGGGCAAACTCTATAACCTCTGGATCTCAGTTCCCTGAGCAGCATCTTTGTGTCTGTCTTCTCAGTACAGCTGCTGAGCTAGGGACTGAGTACATTGTCATCCTATGCTTTGTTTCTCTGCCCACTGCTGCCTGGGGCATTCGTGTTCTGAGAGCATAGGCTGTGTCCTGAGGTGTGTGCTCAGTTATTGTATCTCCAGAAAGATTTGCTGTACACCGTGGGGGTGAGCCTGGAGATGCTAACAGACAAAGGCAGTCCCACTGGCAATGCAGCAGCACAGACAACATGTCCCAAAAGGAGAAGAGGGGCTGTGGCTAGGGAGATTGCAGGTTCGAGGGTTAGAAGCAAGGGTTCAGCCCTTTCTCCCTCCCAGGCTTACACAGGAGCAGAGTACCACCCTTACATTGTGGTAAGATCTTAGTCTGAGCTCCTGTCTCCACTGCATGCACTCCCCAGTGTAATGGGTAAAAAAACCTGGTCCAGTATCTTTGGCCCAGCCACTCCCTATTGGTCTAGGTTACCACTAACTGTCAAACTGAATAGGATTGAAAGCAGTAGTTTTTTAAATAAAAGAAGAAAATTCACTATGGTGAATTTTTGGCCTTCTATTTTCTGAGGTGTTAAGGTTACTTTGAGATGTTTTTTCAAACTTTTCTATGCAGGGATGAAGGCTGGAAGCATAAGGTGTAATGTTAAAGAGATCCAAATATTAATATAGAGAAGGGGTGTCAACCATACCTGATGGAAGGGGATCTCTAGGGTTTTGAGGCGGAGGTCTATCTTGTGATATGTGTCCAGGCAGGGAAGGAAAAAGAAAAGACCTGTGGGAGGAAGAGAAAGGCTGCTGGTGATCATCAGAACCACAGAAATTGCCTGTCCTGCTCTGGAGAACAGGGAAAGGTTTCGCATGCAGAACTACAAAGGAACAGCTCAAATTCTGAGGCTGCTTCTGTGATGGGAAAAGCCATTAGAAGCTATTGGCCCTTAAGAGGAAGGGAGCAAAGACATCCCATCTCCTGTCTGGCTGTGCCTGCTTGGAGGGCACCAGCATGTGAGCTTTGGTAGAGCATGAACAAGAGAAGCAACATGGCTGGGAGGAGCTCAGTAAACACATTACCAGGCCCTCTGGCTCTGCCAGGAAGGAGACGCCCAAGTCGGAAAACGATGGCTCTCTCATACTCCCGCACTACCTGCAGAGGGAAACAAAAGCTAGGCTGGAGAGGAAGGTGTAGGACTGGGGAAAGGGGCCTCACCTGTATGGGAGGATGTCTGTTCTGGGAAAGCCCTGCAAAGGGAGGATTTCAGCAGGTATGAGCTGAGGAGTCATCTGTCACTGAGGCCCTTTACCCCTCCAGAGAACCTGGCCCAGAACTGCTGTCTGGCCTTGTGTGTGAGCAGCATTAGAGCAGCCCTGTGACAGCCCAAGATTTGGTGAGAGCAGCCCATGGTAGAGCTGCCCAGGGTTTCCCAGGAAGAGGGCAGCATTCTGCTTCCTTATAGCCTGGCCAAACTTGAACACCTTGAGCTAAAATTTTGCATGTTGGTTGTTAGCCTCCAAGGGAACTGTGTGTGTGTGTGCTCACTTGTGTAAGAGCTGAGCCATAATACTGACACTCTTGTTGAGAACAAGATGCCTGTGAAATTTCCTGAGAAGTGGGAATCAAAATATGCCTACATGTAGCCATGCTAGAAATCTGAGAAAAGGGGAGGAAGAGGGAAAAATCTGCTATTAACTGAGAAATCAATCTCTTAAAATTTTTAATTCAAAACCTATTTACCCTGCTGCCGCAATGCAGCCATCTCTGGGCTGGGTAGGCTGAAGGTTATGTTTGAAAGTTAACAGACACTGAATATTAAACCTAGAGAGGCTCCATGACTATTCTCACCTTCATGCAGAACCAGACAGAAATGGGGAAGGTCATTACGACGAATAGGAAAGACAAGATGGTCAGAAGCCACTCACAGATGCCCAGACCTGGAGACTTTACACCTAGGGAGAAATCCAACATGACTATGTTAGGAGGGGACTGCTCCCAAAATACTGATGGCCCGACAAGTGCCTGCACAGATCAGCTTCAGTGCTGTCCTTTGCCTAGACCCGGTGTATGTGAACCACTTGGCTTTCTCTGGAGCTGTGTTAAAGAATACTCCCTGCCCCCCCAGCGGCCAGGAGCTGCCAGGATGGACTGACAGATTTTGTCTCCGCTCTACTGGCAGAAATTTAGCCGTGCTTCTCCATAGTGCCTTGACTAGAAAGCAGCCTTTAGCTTGAAGACCTGTGTCTACCAAGCAGTGTTGAAAGGCTTGGAATGGGCAATTTGTTGGCTGAGCTGAGATCCCAGAAGCTTATCTGCAAAGATAAGCTAATGGCAAAGAGAAGACTGTAAATAAGAGGTAGCCTTCAAGATGCATAGCCTGAGGTGCCCTTCCCTATCAGGGTATCTCAGGTCCTTTTGGAATAGGATTTTAGTTGCATCCCACCTCTCTAATGCAGTGGGACCAAGCCACTGGTGCCACTGAAATCTCCCTGTGGTCTACAGCAGTCACACCAAGGTGCTGGAGGCTGACTGGGGTGATCAGCCCCAGATGAATATTACCTTCTACATCTCCCCAAAGTGAATGTGGGTCATCCTGATGTGGCTGCCCTTTGTTGTGCTCCTGTCTGAGGGAAAATCTGCAGGTATGGCATGAAAATAGACAGATTACTTCAGGCTGTACATAGACGCAGAGAGTGGACCATGTTTTCCAGCAGTGAAGTTAGCATCCCTGCATCCCTCCCATTTTGGATTCTTTCTAGCCCTTCCATCCCTGCCCCTTTTCCTTTGGAGCTCTCTGCAGAGCCACCAGGTCCTGAGAGGTTCAGATCCCAGGAACCTGCACAATCACTATAGCTCCATAGCACCACTCACTAGCTGGGATTCCTGTAATTGGGGCAGATAGAGGCAGTTGTGAAAAATTAGTTCCCAGAGAGACAGGATTAACTCTGAGCCTTTGTGTCGCTCTAGGGCAGCAGAGCTGCTGGCATGGAAGCAGACAAGTGATGCTGGCTCCTGTAATACACATCCTGTAATACAGCATCTGTGGTGATGCTGGGTCCAAAGAGGCCCAGCCATCTTGCCAAAAGACTCACGATGCTCCCTCCTGCCGTGGCAGGCTGGGAATCTGCCTAACCCATGGCATGGAGAGGAGCTGCTCTGGAGGGTTATCCAGAAGGGGAGCTACAAGTGTGCACCTCAAGCGCAGTTCTTCCCTGCAGTGCAGTTCTCTGGGCTGTGAAGTGGCATTAAGGCTAACTCCATCTACCTAAAGAAGGACAAGCAAGAAAAGAAAGAGAACAGAACATGAAGAGAACTAGGGAACAGTAAGCTGAAGCACGAAGGATGCTGGGGATGTAACTGCTTGTTGCAAAGTTCATTGTTTTGGTAGACAGGGCTGATCAGCCTGGACAGAAGCTGGCTGGGAGGCTGGCTGGAGTCTCCCATATCCTGCCCTGATGATAACTACATGTCTGTGCAAGATGGGTGTGCTGACACTCAGCGTGCAGACAGCAGTCATACTGTGACCCACGCAAGGTCAAAAAGCCCATAGTTTTCCAGCCCCTTCCCTTCGATAAGCCATACCTTCCTCTTGCTGCTCGCTGTCCAGCAACGCCATTGCCTCCATTTCTTCATCAGATATCACATCATCCACGTCCACCACCGTGGATGTGTGCACCCTACCGTCAGTCCCTGCAGTGGTCTTGATCTCCTTTGCTTTCTCCTGCTTTATGTCTCCCTTTCCTTTGCCAGCTTCTCTGCTGCTCTCCCTCTTCTCTCGTTTGCTCTGTATAGCTGGGGACTCTCTGCGTCTCCTATGAGACTCCCTGGAAGAGCTCCGAGACCTCTTATCCATCCTCATCTGTGCCAAGGAGCATGCAGCTGCCTGTGGGAGTAGGATGAATTCGTGCTTGAATTTATTGCTGCAGGCAGGAAAACCAGGGAGGGGAGGAGAGAAGGGGAGGTGTCAGATCAGGGAGGCTTGTTTCAAGTTTATTACAGGCTTGTCAGATGTAATGGACAGTGAAATGAGCAAACTGTTTCCCAGCTGCTCTGCTCTCATTGCATACTGCTGTGGAGATGGGAAGGAAGGTTAGACCTGGACAGGGTGGACTCCAGGAGGACATTCTGTTTACACCTTCCTGCCTTTGGAAATAAAATACATTCAGAAGCACTCAGATGATTTTCAGTAGATGGTTTCTGCAAAGCTGTTGAAAAGCAACCTAAACTTTTAGACTTGTTGGACTTAGCCACATGTCAGACATGTGGTTCCAAAAACCTCAAATGGTGAGAGTGGCCCAGAACACCAAACAACAGGGTGAAAAACCTTTACTGGTGAGACCAGTGGCTTACTCAGGAGAGCTTTGAGGGGGTGTTGCAGAGAACGGCTGGGTGAGCAGCATCTCACACTAGTCTGCTCTCTAGAAACCCTTTGGCTGGCACAGCAGGGGGCCATTGGCAGCAAACTCCCTCTCTCTAGGGTCACCTCAAATTTTAGCAGCATGTGAAATTAGCTGGTCCCAGTTCAGCCATGAACTGTCCTCACTGGTTGCAAAGCATGGAGGCCATTGCAGGGTTAGAGCTGTTGAATCTAAATTGCCGAATGAGTTTGTGCCTAAACCCCTGCCTAGTTTTGCACAGCAGGAGTGTGGCAGAGCAAACACAGGAGCTTTTTTCTCTTCATTCCACCCAGCCTGTGGTGACAGCTGCAGAAACCTCTGCAAGAAACTCTTTTAAAAGTGTTTTAAAGTCACTGACTGTATTAAAGAAACCAGCACCTGGCTAGAAATCGTACTACAGCAAGACAAGGCTGGAACATAAAGCGGAGACTTCCCTGTCAACGGGGCAGTGCTGAGCTCAGGGATGCCCGGTCTGTGGTGTGGAGGAGCAGCTGGAGGGAGACGGGCAGCCATCCGGGGAGGTGCTGCTCTTGTTTTTTCACGGATTCCTATTTTATTAAAGACTTGTGGCCTGCCAGGAGTCAGGATATTGCAGGCAGGGAGGGCAGGAGGACCAGCTTCCTCTGCTCCGTCATGCTGGGTGTCTCATCAGCAGGTCTCTGGGGAAGCGATGGAGGAAGAGGCCTAATGACAGAAGGGAAAAGTTGGGTGGAAATGTGGCGTAATTTATAAATTCATACAATGTCTGTATTTGGTTTGGAAGTGCTCCAGAACCCTTTTTCACTTGGCCAGCGTGGGGCAGGGCAAAGACGGTCTCCAGCTGATGAAAAGGCACGCAGCCTTTTAAGCAGCAGCAGCAGCAATCAGCGGCTCAGGCTCAGGTTTTGGCGGGGCAGGATGGGCTCTGTTTGCCTTCCTGTCAGAAGCACCCACGGGACGTTCAGCACCCCGGCTCTCTCGCAGCGCGCCGACTCTTCCTGTCAGAAGGGGGACACACCTAACTTTTTTTACTCAGGAGAAGCCAAGGGCAGCAGCTCCTTGCAGGCCCCTGGGGGTCGGTCCCCACAGGACAGGCTGCTCCTCACCCCGGCGCGGCAGCGGGAGGCACCTGAGGGGCCTCCCGCTGCCGCGCCCTAACGGCCCCCCTCCGCCCTCGTGCCCCGGAAGGGCGGGAAAGGGAGCGCGCAGGCGCGGAGGGATGTGTGGGGGGTGCTTCGTGAGGGAGGCAGTGGGATGGCGCGGTAGGTGCGGGCGGCCCCAGCGGGGTCTCTGTGAGGGCGAGGGGCGTCCCCAGGCTGTGGTTTAGGGGCACGGGAATGTCTTTAGGGGGCAGTGGGTCTATGGGGCAAAGGGGGGGGGGGAATCGCCAGGCCCGGGTTTAGGGGCACAGGGATGTCTGTGAGGGGTGGTGATCCTCAGGCAGCAGTTTAGGGGTGCGGGGATCTCTGTGGAGCGGCAGGGTTTGTAGAGGGCTGTCCGTAGGGCAGGGGTTCAGGGGTGCGCTAAGCTCTGGGGGGTTGCAAGGGTTGCAGAGGCTGTAATCCCATGGGGACAGGCAGTGAATGCAGGAGGAGCTGAGGTCCTAGCTGGGACAGCGGGTGACAAAGGGTGGCAGCTCCAGGGGTGCAGGCAAGGGAGTACCGGGGTTGATAGGCAGTGGCTGTTGGTGAACCTGGCTTGCTGCCCTCTTCTCCCACCAGCTTTTAGCTGCTAAGTGGTGAGAAGTCTTTTGCCTGTACTTGACCAGCTGTGGTACGAGTTGTTTTCTGCTTGCTTTTGTTGCCCCTTTAGTGCGGACATGTCAAAGCAGCCGCAGGTTATGGAGGTGTTAAAGAAGGAGGTGAGATCGCTGTTAATGGCTTCAAAAGAGGGCTTAACCCCAGCACAGCTGGAGCAGGAGTACATGGCCGTGATCGGCAAACCTCTCCCTCTATGTGACCTGGGCTTCCAATCCACCTTGGAGCTGGTGGCACATATGCCTGAAGTTGTCAGAGTCTGTCCATATGAGAAAGGCACTTTTATCCTCAAAGGTGAGGCTTTGTTTCCTTACAGGGTGGAGGAGTTGTTTTGAACCACATACTGGTGTGAAGTGATGCTCCGAAATGGGAATGTGCAGGATGAATTCCCAGAGCTGTGGGTCACATATCTCTGTTATTCTTTTTCTCATATAGCGCTGTTTAATTTCTTGTCTTTGATGTTTTTTCCTGTGTTTTGATCTGCCTTTTAGTACTTTTCCGCTCTTTCCTCCTGAAAAATCAGAGAGGCTTGTAGTTATTTTTGTACATTTTGCGTTCTGCACTTAAGTTTAGAAACTGCAGTAACATTTCTTATGGGTACACTAGAACTGGGAAGCATCACTCTTCCTGTAAACGCAGACTACAGCAGGAGCCAAAACCAGGGATGGAGCCTCTTGGGAGAAGCTGTAAATGTTTCCCTACCTGACCCCATAGGAATTTTAGTATATGTCAAAGAACCTTTTTCATTTTCCTTTTCTTTGAGGAAGAGCTGCGGAAACAAATGGTAGGCGTAAAGAGTTGATTGGGAAGGGTGAAATGATTTTTTTTTTTTTTTTTTTTTTTGAGTGCTACAGTAAGACAAGAAAAAGTTGTTTAAAAGCGTGGAAAAGGTCTGGGCTGCTCCCCAGGGAGACCTTGCCTGCGCGGGTGGGTGCTGTACAGTGGGGGTTTTATAGTGGGTGATGCTGGCTGGGGAGCAATGAGCCATTTACTGTTTCCCCAACAAAATTCACAGCAGCTGGGTTTCCTATTGTGATCCTGTATCCAAGAATTTGACCCACCTTCCTACTTGGATTTGGATTTATAGGGATGAGGGTACAGACTGGTTTTTGGCTGTTAAAAATGTGTAAGTCCAGTTGGCAAAGAGAGAGGAAAAATAGTTGCCCTGCTGGAAATCAGCCGCAATTAGTGTGATTGCTTTTGAAGGAGACACCTGCTTCTGAAAAGGGTGAGGGGAAGAGGAAAGAAAGGAAAGAAGAAGAGTTTGCTTTTTTAGTAGTCTAATAGTTTATTTCTTTCTGTTGTAGCCATTGCAGATGAGACCACCAGGGCAATTGCCAAACTGGTTGCCAGACAGAGGAGAAGGTCTAAGGCACGGAGGAGTGCTGCTGTGAAGGCAGATGCTGCTTCTCCCTCTAAGAATCCACAGAGTTGCCCTTGGAGGGGCAGGGCTCCTGTCCTGCCAGCAACAGTGAAGGCTGAGCTGCAAGATTTGCTGAGTTCCTCACCGCTTCTGCTTTTGGACTTTGATAAGGCCTTCTTCAGACGCTTTGGCAGGGCATTCCAGTACACGCAATATGGATTTTTCTCCATGTTTGAAGTCCTCAGGAGCGTGTCTGATATCATTGTGGTTGAGCAGACAAGAGCTGGTTCCTTGCTGACCCTGAAGAAGTACCTCGCAAGTGAGATAGAGAAGGAAGAGGTGCTGCAAGGTGAGGTGCAGGAAGAGGTTCTGCAAGGTGAGGCAGTGTATTATTTAACAGAAAGCATGTAGCTCTCACAAGTGCTGTGGCCAAGCAACTGTGTTTCAAGTGGATGTTACTGCATTTCTAGCTGCTGTAGTAGTTCCAGTTCCCTTAGCTTTTAGCACAGAAGGGCTGTGGGGTGCTGCAGAGGCAGCTGTCACCAGAGTTGCCTTGGTAGCAGAGAGCTTAACTGGAAGTTTTCTACAGGTTGCCACTGTTTTTTTGGTGTGAGGTGAAAGAAGGGATGTTTAACCTGTTCAGAGTATGGACTTCCTGAATGTGTGTGTAGGACTCGTCATTCCAGGGAATATATAACAAAACTAGAATTCCTACTGAATGTCTGCTTCGCAGGCTGGTAAAGCCTTTCCAGTGTGCTTTTTGAGACTGAAGGCTTAGCACTAGTCTGAAAGGCACAGCTACAATGTTCCACAAAAGAAAACAGAAGAGACTGCAGATGTCCTCAGTGTTCCCATAACAGTGATGAGAAGGCAGAAAATCACATACTGTTCCTGCCAAATTCCTGACTTTTCTGGAGAAAATTAGTTTTAGCATTATTCTGGCAATTGATTTGAACCTTAGCATGCTTACAAGAGCAAGTGTTTTTTGTTTTGTTTTAATTTATTAACACAGTGAAGGATGCCTCTCAAGTGAATCTTCGTGACTGTGGTGGCTGTGAATGCTACAAGAGATGAGGAAGGTGGCACCAGTACTTTCAGACTTTCATTTTCAGATGTCTTCTCTTTCTGCTTAATCTGTAACACTGCATCAGTCCCACAAAGAATAACAGCCAAATTATTGTCTCTGCAGCAGCACCTGCAGCTGAGATGCCTGCTTTGGAACCCAGCTGTGAGACAGAGAGCTTCCACCTGATAGCAGAAGAGAAGTCAAAGCCAGTGGAAACACAAGCAGTAGATTTGGGTGATGGCCTCAAACAAGTAAGTGGCTGGATGAGTGATCTGTACCTTTATCATGTCATAGTCTAGGGGGTGATACTCTCTTTACTGCTTTTGTTTCTGTTGAGTTTGTATTACTGATGCACTGCTGCTTCCAAAAATTTTTGTACTTGTTTTAGATGAGTCTGGAGGTTACCAGACTCAAACTGACCTGGTATATAGCTTTATATGCCATCCGGATTGGGTCTTTTTCTTGTCTCTCTCTGGTCTTGAGATCTATGTTACAGATCATCCAAGGCCCGTTAAGCATCATCTTGCTCCCTGATAATAGTGGTGATATGTTTTTGTTTACTTGCTTGTAACTGGACTTTAATAACTTTGTTCTGAGACCAGCTGTTTGAAATTTCACCTGCTGCCTCAGGTAGGGCTTAAGTGTCAAGCAGCTGTGTGACAGAGCTGGGGAATGGTCCTCGGAGACCTTTGATTCCTGCAGTCTCAACTCTGCTATTTGGACTTTGCAAATGTTGAGATTTTTTTGTTTGGTTGGTTGGGGTTTGTTTTGGTTTGGTTAGAAGGGGATGGAGAAGAACAGTACAGAGACTCTGAACTGCCAAACCTAATTGGCAGAATTTGTTTGTGTCCCATCTATTTTTTCGTTTTGTGCATCTTTAGGCCTTCTTTTTCTCAGGAAAATCCTCTTACTGAGAGTTATTTCCTCTGTCAAGCTCATCTTGTGCATGTACACAACTGTACAGTTAAAGCACATAGGTAGGGAAAGGGTCCCAGGAGTTCTTCCTGACTTTGGCGTTTCGTGTACTAAGGAACTTGGAAGCCTGGGACTACGAGTTGGACTTTGTGTGGCACTTCATAAAACATACCCTTTAGAGATTTTTGGCAAGCTGTTCTGATCCTTTAAAGAAATTTTAGTTTGGTGTAATGAAATTCATAGAGAATTCCCCTAGATCAAACAAAGTCTGCTTGGGGCAGGGGGGATGTGGTCCTCGTAACTTCAAGTAACGTTTTTGTTCCTATGTATTGCAAAGGGAACCTGTTTAAATATCCTAGCAGGGTAAGTCTTGGAACGTGTTTGTACAACTAGTATTCCTCATGAAACACCAAGTTTGCTGTTTTGTTTTAAAAAAATCTGTCATGGGGAGGGAAGCAGGTTGGAATCTGTTACTTTGCATATGAACACTTGTTTATTGGGATGCTGCAGGCAGAGGGGAAAAGATGTGACCTGATCCCTGTCCTGCTGCAGGGTATCCAAGTATCTGGTCACGAGAGACTAATAATGAAAGGGTTGTAAGGGACACATGAGGGACAAGGGCTGAGTCAATCTGCTCGGCCCTGAGAAGGGTAAAGTATATGGAGCTGCTGCTCTCAGCAGCTTTTTCTCGCCGCCCTGAGCAGAAGGAAAGGTGTCATCCACACCACTCTTGGCAGCTGCCAGCCCAGCTTATGGCAAGGAGTTAGCCAGTCTTGCAAGCCATACCTCTTGTAAGCCTAGTTTTACGGTGTGTTCTGTTGGTTTATCTTTTTACAATTTTGTTGCTTTTTTGCAAACCTGTTTTTAAGTACACATCTTCTACATCTTTCACAGAAATGCCTATTGTCCCTACCGGTGTGTGAGCTAGATCATAAAGATCATGTGTGCCCAGAACAGTCTGATATGAAGAGCATTCTTGGAGCAAAAGCGTCCCTTAGAAATACCACTATTCACAGGCACTTTTTAGAGGAAATCCTGAAATGTAAGGGTTTCTTAGAGGCGATGCTGCTGCTCAGGCAAGAATTCCCTCAGTGGCTCTTTAACTCAAAAATCTTAACTCACTGTTTGACTGAATGTTTTAGTAAAAATTTTTAACTTTAAAATAAATAAATAAATAAATAAAGGGCATTAGCCCTTGCTTAGTCTGCAGAAGGGAAGACTCTTACCTGCTGCTTTAAAAAATGGCTAAAAGAGCCAGTATTGCAAAACCCCATTGTTTGCAGTTGAATGTAGCCAGACAGGCAATGGGGGGTGTGCTGGAAGACAAATCTCCTGTACATTGACTGATGTATAATGCAGTGGTAACTTGTAGCATATTCATGATGAGTAAACTTGAAATAATTTTGACTTCTGATCATTGGAGGAGTGCTGTTCATTGGCACAAAAGAAGGCTCTTGAGGCAGTGAAAGTAGCTGATGTATGATTGAGGTTTCCATCCACACTGGTTCAAGTGAAATAATGTTTTTAGCAGTTAAAGAACAGTGCAAAATTGTAAGCTGTGGTAACAACTCACTCATGTACAAATTTGTCTAGAGTGGGAAAAGAACAGAGCTTTAGAGGTTTTGTTTGGTTTTATCCTTGGGAAATAGCTCTAGTGTGAAAGTGAGATGCATTTGTGCCTTCTGTCACTTTGAATCATTTTCAGATAGTGTTTGGTTCAGTCATGTACTCTGTCATGGTCATGGAATGTAGAAATACCATCTTTTGGGTAAAATCCAACAAACAGGTGGGTTATGTTTGGGTTTTTTGGTGTGTGTTTTTGTTTTGTTCTGCTTTTTTAGCAATAGCCATTCAATACTTTTGTCTAAATATGTGACATGACTTCAATTCCTCTCCTTTATTCCTTGCAGTAATATGAGCAAGGTGTTTTTGTTGCACCCCTCTTTACACTGGAGGGAAGAAAGAAGGAAGGAAGAGAGAGTGTGAAAAAGAATGCTTCTATCACAGGGAAAGTTTTAACCCAAGTTTGCAAAATCTTTTGGGATTCTCTGATAATTCAGTAATTCACAGGTCCCCAGGAAAGCAGAACTATTTTTTTACCTTAATGGAAAGGCCAGTCATGTGTGTTCAGTGCATGACAAGACATCTGAGTGCCACCTTATTATCCCTTTGTAGCCCCAAGATTTGGAGCAGTCCCTACTAGCGAAGTTGATAATGACTCCAGAAATTCCCCCAGATGCTGTTCAGGACAGAAGTCTCTGCAGTTTACCACCACTGGAGAAAAGGTGCTTGGTGGGAGTCTTTGTGGAATTCATTGTCTCTCCTAGCCAGTTCTACATCCACATCTGCAGCAGGGAAACATCTGATAAACTGCAGGATATGATGCTTGAGATGAGGTGCGTACATGTTATGCTGATTCGGTACTACTACCCATTGTGTGTGTGTGTGTGTGTGCTGAGGGAACAGGGCATCCAGCTGTTACTTATGATCACTGCTGGCTTGATTACTTGATACAGATATGCTGGTGCTGTACTGAAACATGTACTCATAATGCTTACCTATTCCTTTTAACTAGCAAGCAAAAAGTATGGTTAATAGTAATTCATGATCTTTTGGCTATGTCCTAGACAGTCCTAAACTTAAAAAGCCTGGAAAGGTTATGGAAAGGAACTTCAGGGTTCCTTTGCACCTCTCTGTTGTCTGTGCTACTCTTGCTAATGTGCTCGGTTAAGGCATTTACTTCCATATCCAACACTTACCAAAAAGCAACAGGTAATAGGCCTTTGTCACATCTGTATTTGAAAGCAAAACCCCGTCAGTGGCTTTGTTTGTGTCAGTTACGTTATGCATTTGGGATTCTGTTCCACCACGACAGTACTACAGTTGCTGTTAATTGTGTGCCAAAGTAAATGCTTGATGTCCGTGGGGCACATGCAAAACATGGTTACAGACACTACTGACAGATACTGCGTATATGAGCCAGTACTCCAGAACATGGTTCATAGGAAGCGCTGACATGTCAAGGTAATGTTAAAAATTAATGACTAGAATGACTGTATTTAGCCTATGATTAATTCCCATTAATTAACTTTTTGTTGGACCCCAAGAATATCATTCAAGTGTTAAAAGTTTGGGTTTGCGTTTTTAATTGTCATTTCAGTTTAAGTGTAGCAGAACAGATATAAAGCATCTATTAAAACAACTCCTGAAAATTCATGTCATGAGGACTTTGAGAAATGAGGATTCTTCTGCAGCCCTGTGTATTTCTCTGTTCATCTCCGGCATCCTACCAAGCACAGTTTTTCATTGTGATCTTTTGCAGACACTGTTACTCAAATAAACTTGTTTCTGATCGTTATATCATGCCTGAGTCTTCAGTACAGCCTGGCCAGCTTTGCTGTGTAACGGTCTCGAAATGGTGGTACCGCGTTATCATCCACCGTGTGCTCAATGACCAAGAAGTAGAGGTGTTCTACCCAGATTACGGAAACCTCGAAATTGTCCAAAAGTCTTGGCTGAGATTCCTCAAGTAAGTAAATTACACACGGGTGACAGAATCACAGAATGATTGAGGTTGGAAGAGACCTCTGGAGGTCATCCTGTCCAACCTCCCTCTCAAGCAGAGCCATCTGGAGCAGGCTGCACAGGACCATGTCAAGATGGCTTTTGAATGTCTGCCAGGATGGAGACACCACGACCTCTCTGGGCAACCTGATCTAGTGCTTGTCACCCTCATGGTAAAAACGCTGCTTTCCAGCTGGTTGGCCCCCAACATGTACTGGTGCATGGTGGTGTTTCCCCCAAGTGCAGGCCTTCATTGAACTTCATGAGGTTCCTGTCTGATCATTTCTCTGTCCTGTTGAGGTCCCTCTGAATGGCAGCATGGCCCTCTGGTGTATCAGCCACTCTTCCCAGTTTTGTATTATCAGCAGACTTGCTGAAGGTAGACTCTCCTCCATCATCCAGATTGTTAATGAAGATGTTGAACAGTATTGGACCTAGTATTGAGCCCTGGGGTACACTGCTAGTTCCTGGCCTCCAACTAGAATTCATGCTACTGGTCACCACTGTCTGGGCCTGACCCTTCAACCAGTTTTCAGTGTACCTCACTGTCTGTTCATCCAGCCATACTTCACTAGCTTCTCTATGAGGATCTTACAGGACATAGTGTCAAAAGTCTTACAGAAGTCAAGGTAAACAATACCCACTGCTCTCCCCTCACCTACTAGGCCAGTCATTTCATTGTAGAAAGTTGTCAAGTTGGTCAAGCGTGACTTGGTGAATCCATGCTGACTATTCCCGGTCACCTTCTTGTCCTTCATGTACCTGGAAATGGTTCCCGGGATTAGTTGTCCCGTCGCCTTCCCAGGGATCAAGGTGAGGCTGACTGGCCCATCTTTCCCCAGAAAGACATCCCAGCATGCAGATTTCCTAGAAAGGATCTGGAGTTTTATTCCATAATGGTGCGTTGCAGGCACTTCGTTGCTTACATGCTAATGCTTGACTTGACATTGTTTTAAGACGTGTTTTGCTGATCACTCCGGGCCCTATGCTCATCAACCATGTCCATCACTGCCTTGCAGTGACTTTGGGCTAAATCCTTTCCTGTTTGTGCCTTCGTTCCTCAGTCTTTCCTCTTGCCACTTTGTGTCACTTTGGGACAAGCTCCCTAATCCTCCTTCCTAGGTTCTGTGAATGGATGTAAACATCCTCCTGAACAGACATCAGTCCAAATGGGATGCATTTGCAGTGTCAGAGGTAATCATTCTCTGCAATTCAGTAGCTTTTCCATATTTGCTCCTTCCCTCTCATTTGCCTCTATTCATGCCCGGCCATTAGAATTCTTTGGTTCAGAAGTCATTGCTCTCTCTCCTTAACTTTGTAATCATAAGGGGTTATGATGGGAAGATGCTTGGGCAAGGGAAGGCATAAGGGACCAGTTGATGCTGTATTTCTGCTGTGCCCATTCTCTGGCTATAGAGTATTTTCCAAAGCTGCTGGTGGGTTTTATTCATAAGTACAAAATGCAATACGTGCCTCTCTATTCCTAAGCTGATTTTAAAACCCAGAAGAGGAGGAAATTCCGCTCTTCTGCCTGGTTTTGTTCTGTTTTTGCTGTAATGGTGATGGCTTCGTTTTATGTTGTAGGTGGTGCTACTTGAAGCTCCCTGCTCAGGCCATCCCGTGTTCCTTGGCATGGGTAAAACCCACGGAGGTATGTGTTCAGATGCAGTTTTGTTTATTGACATATGTATGAGAGCTATCAAGTAGAGGCTGGCTTTTTCTCCTGAGAAGGGCAAGTATTTGGGTTAATTCAGGTCCATTGACATTTACGGCAGAATTGCTGCTGTTATGGTCAGCAGAGTATGACTGCGTAAGTCTCTCTGTGAGAGATCACCCTTCCGCTGTCTGTTTTCCTTATGATCAGAGTATTCTTGCTTATATTGTTGCAGAAACAGATAGCTACTGTTAAGCAAATGAGCAAACTTGTTTCTTCACCTGCCAGTAGTTCTCCAGGGTCCTTCTGAAGCCTTGGTAGCTCCAGCCCTCTGTTTTAAAAATTTCTTCTGTGATGGAGCTATAAGTGAGTTGGTTGGATGCAATCAGCATAGCCAAAGAATTATAGAGATCACAAGAAAATTCCTCTGTGCTGGGAAACCTCTTGGTCAAGAGGCCTGAGAAATACAATCTCACAAGGAAAGCATGTGAGCAGAGTTGGTTCTTCTGTGTTTTAAAGACATTATTTCTGAAAAGACATTTCCTTTGGTTTTTGAGGGTTAAAGAATCACAGTTTTCATTGCAGGGAGGCTTTGACGTTTCTTAAAAACTTTTGACACTTTTAACATCTATAATCACATGATTCCAGGAACTTAAAAAAACCAAACAAACAAAAAAAAACCCCCACCAAAACAAACCCAAAACCAACCAACCAAAAACACAAAAAACCTCCCGTGTATTTTAGGCAATTATAATAAAATCACTGGTGAATGCCATCAAACTGTGTTTGGAAATAGGTATTTAGGGTGAAAGGGCATTCCCAGTTTAACTAGCATTACAGGCTTTGGGGTAGTTTGATTTAGTCCAGTGCTGGGAAGCTTGTCTGCCTGACTTTCCTGTATTTGTCCCTAGCCTGACCTAGTTTAATTGCTTTTTCGGCAAGTGCACACAAGAGAAAGTCTAAGGCAGTGGATGTTGGTCTGTTTATAGTAACTTTACATTCTTGTTTCTTCTTCAGGGTGCGTGGTCCAGTGCAGCAACTCTCCTATTCAAGAAGCTGTGTGGCTCCAAGCTACTTGTGGGCATTGTGGATGAATATGTGAATGGCATTTTGCACCTCTTCCTGTGTGACACATCCACTGAGGAGGATGTCTACTTTCACTGTGTCTTGAGGGATGAGGGATGTGCTGACATCTGCAGAGAGAACATTCCTTCCCAGGTCAGGAGGGAGGCATGTGCTGCTGAAAGGAAGGGCAGGGAAAGGATTGGTTGTGTGCATGTAATGGGAAGATCTTTAGCATGAAGCAGGTAGTTTTGTGAAGAGCAAAACTGGTATTCCCTGCTTTCCTGTAACTTAGTATTTTGTGACTGCATCCCACGGTGTCCAACTCCATGGTGAGAGCTTGCTTTTTGGTTTAAGTGAAATATAATGATACAGCAGAGACATTCTGGTTTAGTAGAACAAATTATTTTCATTCTGTCTTCTAACAATGGATTAGAAGGTTTTGGGTTTTTTTAAGTTGATTAGCTTGTTAGTATTGCAAATTCATCTGGAGCTGACATACATCTTGTATAAGCAACAGAGAAAAGTGAAATACCTATAGATGTTCTGAGCATAAGGCCAAATTGAGATGTAATTGAGAAATTGTTAAGAGATGTGTTAGTTACTTCACTACTCATGAATTCCAGCAAGTTCTGTTAGTCATAAGTTGAGGCCCCTGGCTCATCCAAACAACGAGAGCAAGTTAATCAGATTTTATTGTCCTAAAGTAGTGCTACACAGCGGCAGGGGCAGTTGAGTAAGGAACAGGATAGTTAAATTATTTTGGCCTTCTCCGCTCTAGGCATTGAAGATCAGTTATGCCATTAGCAAACCGAATTATGGAAAGGGTCTTGGTTTAAAAAGTCTCTTAATTTGTCAGTGAAGTGTACAACGTTAGGCAGCGTAGCCATGGTAGATTGCATGTTTCATTCAGTAGGTGCAGAATGTGTGTTTTGGCAGGATTAGATCCTATGATTGTATTTTTGCATGTGTATGTTCAATTTTAGGGGAAGGGGGACATTGCTGGGTAATTTTGTTGCCGGAGGGAGAGGAGTTGATTTTTGTAGTAAGACAATTTCTGCAAGAATTTGGGGCTAACTTATGGGTAGTGTGCTTCTTCATAAAACCTGTTAGAAATTTGCTGAATCCTTTTTATTCTTTGTGGTAGTTACAACACGGTTTTGTTGACTATACTGGGGTTTGGGGTTTTTTGTTGTTGTTGTTCCTAGGGATTTGAGGAACTGAATCCTTCAGCCTTGTATGTTCAGCCCAGTGGAAAGCAGGAGAATGCTGAACTGGTGGAGCCAGACCTTTGCTTGCCACAGGAATCTCTAGATGCAGATAGTGAAACAGCAAGCTCAAAGCTGGACAGAGGTGAACTGTGTGACCAGGTGGGAGTTTGACTGTGGTGTAGCTATCGTTCAATGAAATCAGCTCCAGGGCTCAGTTAGACATGTATTGTTTTAGGCTCATGCAGTTCTTTGTGGAGTTGTTTAGTCTTAAGTGTAAAAGCTAGTGTAATGTTAGTAACTTGTAAAGCAGTCATTTTACCTAGGTTTTGTTTTAGCCAACTGGGTTTCTGTGCTAGAGAAAATCTATATAAATAAGCTGTATGTCTTGGATATTAATGGCCTTGCACTGTCGATACATCGTCTGAACTGCAGGTCCCAAACCAGCAGGTTTATGTATTTGGAAGAAATTAATGTGACTGAGACTCTACACATCTGAGTTTATTGTGATATTTATGGAAAAATCTGGTTAAATGTAGCAAGATCCATGTATGTAAATGTCAGACATAGCTGGCAATTTGGAAACTGGAGGAATGTAAATGCATTCAGGTTTTCTCCTGTCTGATGTGGAGGGTCTTAGAAGCCTTTTCCAGAAATTGCAGTCCTCTAGATCCCTCTTTCTGTAAGACTTTAAATGTTTTTTTTCTCTGCTGTTCTGTTTAGTTGCCCAAAACAATTCCTTCTCTTCCTTTGTGCTTCACTAACATGATCATCAATGTCAATTATAAAATTACTCAATGTTTTGAACTGGAATGAAATGTGTCTAATGTGACACTTGTTACTGCTCAGCTGGCATTTTCTGGTAACTCCCCTTAAGCAGTGGGGAACTCCCTTTGCATTGTCTAATCTTAGATTTGCCTCATCAGGATTAACAACATGCACATGCCCCCGCCCCCCCACCCCCACCATTAAGTGCAAAATGGCTGGACACTGTGTTGTATCAGCTCTTCTATGTTAGGACCCTTCTCCATGGTAAAATTTCTCAGAAGGCAGCAAGCAATAACCATAAAACATTGCCTGAATAAAACTCTCTTTTCCAAATGATAAGTTTTACTGTGGAGGAGAGAAGTTAAAGTGACAGTTAGTTTCTTGTTCACGTTATTTCCTGTCCTTCCGTATTCTTTCTGTCCTTTCCAACTAGCCCAGGCTTCTCCAGATATAGATGTTAAAACTTCTGAGCAGAACAGAAAAAGCTCCTTTGTATTTCTCTCAGTTAACTTCTGAGTGGTATCATCTGATTGCCCTGTAATTAGCTCCTGTGCACCCTGCTTTCTTCTACCCACACTAGCTGTACCTTTTCTTGCTTTGTCTGTCTCCTTAGGAGTGGCACCTGTCTGCTAAGGAGGAGACACAGGATGATATGCAGACACTTTTGGATGAAGTGGGTGTCCCAAGAACAGCAGACCAAGGCCCTGAACTTGCACAGGAGGGTACAAATGAAACTCTTACAGAGCTTATGGCAGTGGCTAAGGTAAGGGTGTTTTTCTCAGCTGTTGCTGTTGAGAGGGGTTTTCTTGGGTTTACATACTTTGAATAACCCTTTGATTGCTTTGACGTGTTTTTTTAAAAGTGACTGACAAAGAAATAGTGACTGGTTATTAGCATGGGCTGAGAGCTATACATTTTCCTCTTTGCTGTTGTTTCTGGTATTATTGATGATACAGTTATGCTCCACTGGCATGTCAAGGTATTGTGGAAACAAAACTGACGGTTTCAGCACTTTATAGATCAAACCTGTCCCTTCTTCACTCCTCTACTTCCCCTCCATTCACAGTCCTGAGGGTTACTGGGAGTAACTGGAAGTTATTGTGGGGCTACTCTGGATCATGCAGGCCTCACTTCCTGAGTTGGGAGGGTGGATTTAGAAGGGTTGCATTTTCAGCTGTGATTTGAGGCATTATGTGGCACTGGTGTTGCAAGTCTGCTTCTTAAATAGTGATTAATGATGAATCTAACAGGGCCTGCAGCATGGCATTTTGCAAACACTCCATCCTGGGTTCAGTGGGGAGCCAGTATCACTCAGGATTTGCTGAGCCACAGAATGCGTTGCAGAGCTGGAAATGGGAGTGTGCCTACAACGTTGTGGACAACCATAACTCCTTACACATCTGGAGGCTGATAGTGGCTGAGACAAAGGATGAGGGGGAAAGCTGAAAGAATTGGTGGTTCTGGAGGATGTTACCTGAAACGGCTGGAGAGAAAGCAAGCTGGGGAAAAGGATCTTGAGGGAATGAGAGAAGAGTAAAGTTTCTGGTAGCAAGTCTGGGCAGAAAGTATGATGAGATGAGATGGAGGCAAGTGGGCAGATAGTGATAGCGTCCTTGTGAGCTGACTTAAACACTCACCTGCAAGTAGTAAACTATGTGAGTTTCGAAGCATAGGAATTTTCTGACTGGATCTGAGAAGTCCTGGGCACATTTTCTGTCCCTGGCTGTGAACACTGTTAACAGTCTTTAGAAGAGGTGATGAGAATTTCTATTAAGAAAGACATTGGGATGAAAAAAATAATCCTGCCTACAGACATGGTGGGGTGGGGGGAATGCATCAGTCAGCTAGTTATGAGGACAGTCAGGAAGGTTTCCTTTCTCTGATTCCTGCTCATCTCTTGGCCTCAGGGTTTTGTGGCACTTACAGCATCACCAAGTGATATTCCCTCCTTTCCAGTCCTCATGTTTTTCATTTCAGTGGTGGTGGTCTTAATTATGTGAATCAGGAGGAAGAGTAGATACTGCCCTACTTCCTGCCCTTCACAGCACAGTCTCACTTGCCTCTTCTGTAAACTGAACAGCCTCTTTTATTAATTGTTTCCATCCCAGCTTTTTCCAGTGCTAAGAGACATTTTTAGTGTGCACCCTGTCTGGTTTTGCTCTGCTGTGGAATGGCAGTGACACTGCCTGTTCCACAGCAAAGGATAGTGTGGGTGGCAAGAGGAGATAAGAGTGGATGAGGCCCTCTGTACCCAGATAGGAGCAGCCTCAGGTTCACAAGTCTGGGTCCTCATGGGAGACTTCAACCACCCCGATATCTGTCGGAAGGACAACACAGCAGGCCACAAGCAATCCAGGAGGTTCATGGAATGCCTTGATGACAAGTTCCTTCTCCAAGTGATAGAGGAGCCAACGAGGAGAGGTGCCGTGCTAGACCTGGTTCTCACCAACAAGGAGGGGCTGGTGGGGAATGTGAAGCTCAAGGGCAGCCTTGGCTGCAGTGATCATGAGATGGTGGAGTTTGATATCCTTAGGGCGGCAAGGAGGGCGTGCGGTAAGCTTGCTACCCTGGACTTCAGGAGAGCAGACTCTAGCCTCTTCAGGGACCTGCTTGATGGAATACAATAGCATAAAGCTCTGGAAGGAATAGGGGCCCAAGAAAGCTGGCTGATATTCAAGGACCGCCTCCACCAAGCCCAGGAGCAATGCATCCCGACAAAGAGAAAGTCAGCCAAAAACGCCAGGAGGCCTGCGTGGATGAACAAGGAGCTCCTGGACAATCTCAAACAGAAAAAGGAAGCCTACAGAGGGTGGAAGCAAGGACAGGTAGTCTGGGAGGCGTACAGAGAAATGGTCTGAACAGCCAGGGATCAGGTTAGGAAAGCTAAAGCCCAGATAGAGTTAAATCTGGCCAGGGGCATCAGGGGCAACAAGAAAGCATTCTGTAGGTATATCGGGGACAAAAGGAAGACTAGGGAAGATGTGGCCCACTCAAGAAGAAAATGGGAGACCTGGTCACCTGGGACATGGAGAAGGCTGAGGTACTCAACAACTTTTTTGCCTTGGTCTTCACTGGTAAAGGTTCTGACCATACTGCCCAAGTTGCAGAAGGTAAAGGCAGGGACTGGGAGAATGAGGAACTGCCCACTGTAGCAGGTGACCAGGTCTGAGACCAGCTGAGGAAGCTGAATGTGCACAAGTCCATGGGACCCGATGAGATTCTTCCACGGGTCCTGAGAGAACTGGCAGATGTAGTTGCCAAGCCACTGTCTGTCATATTTGAGAAGTCACGGCAGTCTGATGAAGGTCCTGCTGACTGGAAAAGGGGAAAGATAACCCCCATTTTCAAAAGGTAAAAAAGATGACCCAAGGAACTACATACAGGCCGATCATTCTCACCTCTGTGCCCAGCAAGATCATGGAGCAGATCCTCCTGGAAACTCTGCTAAAGCACATGGAAAATAAGGAGGTGATTGGTGACAGCCAACATGGCTTCACTAAGGGCAAATTGTGCCTGACAAACTTGCTGGCCTTCTATGACGAGGTTACAGCCTTGGTGGATAAGGGGAGGGCAACAGATGTCATCTACCTGGACTTGTGCAAAGCATTTGACACTGTCCCACATGATATCCTGGTCTCTGAATTGGAGAGATATGGATTTGGTGGATGGACCACTTGGTGGGTAAGGAATTGGCTGGATGGCCACACTCAAAGAGTTGCAGTCAACGGGTCGATGTCCAAGTGGCATGCAGTGACAAGTGGTGTTCCTCAGGGGTCAGTACTGGGACTGGTACTAGTTAACATCTTTGTTGGTGACATGGACGTAGGGACTGAGTGCACCCTCAGCAAGTTTGCTGACAACACCAAGCTGTGTGGAGCAGTCGACACACTGGAGGGAAGGGATGCCATCCAGAGGGACCTGGACAGGCTTGAGAGGTGGGTCCGTGCCAACCTCAGGAAGTTCAATAAGGCCAAATGCAAGGTCCTGCACGTGGGTCAAGGCAATCCCATGCACAAATACATGCTGGGTGGAGAGTGGATCGAGAGCAACCCTGAGGAGAGGGAATTGGGGGTGTTGGTAGATGAGATGCTCAACATGACCAGCCCAGAAGGCCAACCACATCCTGGGCTGCATCAAAAGAATCACCTCACCAGGGAGGTGATTCTGCCCCTCTACTCTGCTCTCGCGAGACCCCACCTGGAATACTGTGACCAGCTCTGGAGCCCCCAGCATAAGAAGGACACGGACCTGTTGGAGTGGGTCCAGAGGAGGGCCACAAAGATGTTCCAAGGGTTAGAGTACCTCTCCTGTGAAGACAGGCTGAGAGAGTTGGGGTTGTTTAGCCTGGAGAAGAGAAGGCTCCGGGGAGACCTTAGAGCAGCCTTCCGGTATCTGAAACAGGCCTACAAGAAATCTGGAGAGGGACTTTTTACAAGGGCATGTAGTGATAGGATGAGGGGCACTGGCTTCAGACTAGAAGAGGATAGATTTAGATTAGATCTCAGGAAGAAATTCTTTACTGTGAGGGTAGTGAGGCACTGGAACAGGTTGCCCAGGGAAGCTGTGGAGGCCCCATCCCTGGAAGTGTTCAAAGGCAGGTTGGATGAGGCTTTGAGCTGCCTGGTCTAGTGGAAGGTGTCCCTTCTCATGGCAGGGGAGTTGAAACTAGATGATCTTTAAAGGTCCCTTCCAACCTAAACCATTCTATGATAATAATAATCTTTTAACCCTGGTGTTTGGTTTTTTTCTTGTCGTACCACTCTGGTTTTTACTGCATGTTAGACAGGGGTTTGCAGTGGGCTGGTGGTGTAAAGCTGAGCAGTTGGTTAATTGGACTCCAGTGATGCCTGTCATTCGAATTCTGTCTTGGTATCCTGTCAGTGCAGAATTTCTGTTGCCCAGCCATGTAGCTCTCCTTGCTGCTTCAGAAGTGCCTTGTGGTTCCCTGTGGGGGCCAATTTAAATTGCTTAAATCTGCTTGTGTAAAAACAATTGTTTTGTTCTGGGCTAATCCTCTGAACACACTCTCACCAAAGGGTGAAGCACCTCAGAAGGGGTGAATCACCATCCAGAAGATGGATACCTTTCTTCTGCTGACTTGACAACAGAAGAAACCTAGAGAGCAAGCACCTGATTTTTCAACAGCTGTGGTTGGGCAAGGTGAATTGCTGCTTGTCTGTTGTTCCACTATTTTTCTCCTCAGTGCTGAACTAACAAATACAAACATTGGCTCTAGTCCCTGTTGATGGCTGAGACATGGGTCATCATCCCTGGTACTTAAGGTTAATTTGTATTCTTAAGCAAAAATGCAGAGGGACTTCCTCCGACTCAATTCCCACTCCCTTGCAGAAACTCCCTGTGTTGTTGCCGTCATTTGTTCTTTGTGGGGCTGCTGAGAGATGAGCCAGCTGTTAACTCTTTGCTAAGACATGGTGATTTGTACCTTGTAATAATTTGTCACTCTTTTCAGCTTGCTGTGCAGGAGAAGCTGCCCTTTGGCCACGGTTGTGAGTAACTAGTTTTTGGGGTTTTGTTTTGTTTTTTGGTTGTTTTCTTTAAATCATTCAGTTGCTGACATTCCAGTTCTTTGTGGACTTTGAGAGATAATAAAGATCAGGGCAGCTAATGAACCAAGTGTGCACTAATCACACCCTCTCCTGAGTTTTTTATATACATTTGCAGACACCTCATTCTCTTGGAGAGTCCTCAGTGCCTGCTGTCTTACTCAAGTCAGTGGAAGACTTTTACACCTCCTTTATCTACTCCAAGCAACCAGCAGAAATGACCCAAGATGACCCTGATCAAATAGAAAGATTTTCCAACAAGGCCCAACTTCGTGAAGCTGTACATCCCTCTGTTCTACTTATGGCAATACCGTTTATGCTGGACAACCGTAACAGTACGAATAGATTTGTCAGTAAAATTTAACACAGCAGAAAGCTGAGCAGTCTGTTACTGTGCTATCAGTCTTGCAGTCATTATTGGGTATCCTAGGACTGGTGCTACTTCTTTGCTAAAACAGATGAAAATGTTGGTATTTCTGTGGGATGGAGATGCGACAATAATAAATGGCTGGATGCAATGCATTGGTTTGACCTTTGTGCAGCAAAATGATTTTCTGAATGTTTAATGGGAACAAATGAACTGAGGGTTCTCTCTCTCTCTCTTAATTTTTGTTGTCTTTTCTAGACTTTGTGCTGCTTTCATGCAGAAGTCTTTGTTTCTCCACTCTATATGTTAGCCTGTGTTCATTTCATACTGAGAGTCTCTCAATCTCCCAGCCATAAGGGACAAAAGCATTTTTTTTAACCTTGTAGGGTCCCTGTGTGGGTGTTCATCTTCCATCTCCCAAATGATGAAAGAATTTACAACACCCATATGAGTTGCCCAATTTATGAGGTAGATTAAATTTCTAAAGACAGTACCTGTTTGTGTTCTGCCTTGGAACAGAGCTGTCTGCCATCTGTCTGGAATGGAGGCCCAGTTCTCCAGACAGGAGCTACTCAATTCATATCAGATTTCCCACTTGTGGGGAAACGGGTGAGCACTGGGAGGAGAGGGAGAGAGGCTCTTGGATTATACCGTGTCAGGCTCATCAAATAGGTGTGCAGTGGAAAGTCCTCTTGCTGTGACCTGGTAATGTCTAAGCAAAAGGAATTTGAATCTAAACTGGAGCTCTTAGAGTTGCCAGTGCAGATACCATCTTTCTTTTCTGTCTCCCTCCTTATGCAGATGAAGAGAAAATGAAGAACAAAGACCTTCCTGGGGGTGTTGCAGTTGGCCTGTGCAGCGCCGGTGGGCTGTCTGACCATAGGGCATCTCAGAAACTGTATGTCCCTCCTACCACACTATCTGCGGTGTTGGCAACTGCACGCTTAGCCACTTCCAGTGACTACTTCCAGTGGCCCCCACGCCTGAGACAGAAGGTGTGAGAAGAGGGGAGAAGCTGGAGAAGCTGCTGAGGAAGGCTGCCTAGCGCAGCAAAGGCTCTCTGTAGGACTGTGCTGTTATTTTTTTTTTTTGTTCAGAAACGTTTAATCCCTTGAAAAACTTGGAGTCTGACATCTCAGATGTGCCCAGTACATGTGATAAATGTTACTTTTGCTTTCAGGAAAACAGTTTGGTTTTGTTATACTGATGGTGTACTGATTTATTGTTCTTTAATGTGATGGTTCAGGAGAACATCTAAGTGCCACATTGTGTTATATATCCTTTAAGTTTAGGAAAGGGAAACTGGCTTATGCATCCCTCCCTCAGTGCACAAGCAGTTTTCACATTGTGGGGGGAGATATTTTTGGTTTTTCACATTGTGGATGCTCTACACACTCCTTGCTGTTAGCAGAGGTCATTGTATGCCAGTTCAGGCCTCAGTCCATGCAAGTGCTAGCAACTTGCAAAAAGAAACCTCCTTCCCCAAGAAAAAGATGCTCTGATTTGTTGATGAATTAGGATGCCTTACATACGAAGTGTCAGGAATCCCATGTTACAGATAGCGAATGCAATCTCCAGTGAGAGAAAGCTTGACGCTTGATGTTGACTGTGTTTATGTAGCTCTTTGCCTGTGGCAAGAAATCCTCTTGGGCTTGAGTTTATTAATGCAGAGAGAAGCTGTGAAAATAGAAGTGCCCTGGTTATGAATGCTGCCATTCAGCTGGTTTGCTGGTGCCTAGACTGTTCCTCAGGTCTTCAGGGACTTCAAGGGCTGCTCTGTGCCCATCTGCAAACATGCCAGAGGTATGCTTCACTGCAAACCACCAAGAAAAGCTCAAGACAGGGTTTAACATTAGTACTGGAATGGGTAAAAGCCCAGCATAAGAAGTTTATTGATTGAACTAGGTGATCTTTAAAGCGCTCTTCCAGCCCAAACCATTCTATGATTCTGTGACTATTTTGTTTTAATTTCAGCATTTAGGGGTGGTTTTGGATGCGAAAGGGCTAAAAAAAATGTAGAGAAAGAAAATCTGCGGCTCGTTGGGAAACAACTGCATGGAGAGCTAATGAAGGAGGTGGAAGCAGAGCAGTGAGGAGCTATGGCTTGAGCAGGGGCTGTACGAACCTGCGGAGAGGTTCAGGCTGGGGGGTTGCATCGCTTGTGTTTGTCATCCAGTGTAGGTAGGGAGCAGATAAAATGGAGCCAAGCTTGCTCGGAGCTGTCTGGGCGATGGAGTGCTTGTCGCCAACAGCACCCTTTCTGCTGCAGAAGTCCCCTTTGGTTTCAGGGAGGTGAGAACTGGGTCTGGGATGGCGTGCGCGCAGGAGCCCTCCCATGACCTCCTGGGGCTGCAGCGGGAGCCGGCGGGCTGGAGGAGTTGTCGCCCTGTCCCCACCGCTGCCCGGTCACTGCTAGGTGGCAGCCGAGGCCAGCTGTCGGCAGCTCGGCTCCCTTCAGCCTAAAGCTCTTCTGGGGGTCTGGGAGGGCGAGGGAGTTGAGGAGCTGAAGAGGACCCTGCTGGGTGGGCAGCATCCCCGTGCCCGGCTGGGGCTGGGTCTGCCACCCATCCCCGCTCCCTGCCTGGGGCACGGGGGGTCCCGCGGCTGCCTGGAGGTGTAATGGTTTTTTGGGGGGGATGGATCCCACTGCTGCTTGGTCAGGCTGTCCTGGGAAATTGGGGATGGGGAGATGCTATGGGGGTCTGGAAGGGGTAGTGGGCACACTGTGCAGAAAGGGAGCAGACTAATTCGTGGGAGGAAACCAGCACGTGTTAAACAGCATCAAGACATCCCCTGGGACTTGGGAGTTCCCTAATGTGCCAATTTTTGGAGGGAGGGAGCATATTACCACTGTGCATCACCCTTTTTTGCATGCTCTCCGTGGGTACCTGTTGGAGGCAGGGTGCACAGCTTTGCTGCAATCCCATATAGCTTTTCTGATGCTTAACTGGTCAAGATATTTTTTTTTTCCTATGAGCTTTTGCCAGTCACGTGTCTGCAAGTACTTGATTAGTTTTCCATAGCCTTTCAATCAAGATAAAAGGTTTGTGAAGAACTGAGCCTTAACCCTGAGCCCACACCCCCCCTCCACGCCTCCCCTCCCCCAGCACCTAGGCTACAGGAAACGCACCTGGAGCTGCTTCCCTGTTCCAGGGTGACCTGAGCTGGTCTTCCCAGCTGTGTGGTGGCATCTGGCTTCCCAGAGTAGCTCAGGTCATGTTTCTCATGCCCAGCGGGTCCTTGTTTGTACGTTTGTTGCTTAAGGCAGTGGAAAACGAGAAAGTCACCTCTGGGACTGGAAAGTGATGTTGTATTCATGTCCCTGTTCCAGGGCATTGCCGCGGTGGTGAAGGAGAGATGGCTGTGCCAGGGCCACGAACTGCAGCATCGAGGTAAAGCTGAGCAAGCTGTGACCTTTGGAGGGACCCAACCCCACAGAGGTGTCTGACAAAAAGGAGTAAGATGTTCAGCTCTGCAACAACCCTGTCTCTGCAGGTGTCAGGTCCTTTTTGAGGACCTCCTCCACAGAGCATCTCCATGGGGCACTGGGGGCCCTTTCACTGGAGCGGTGTCCCTCATCCTGGGGCATGCATGCAAAGGGGACCTGCTCCTCCAAAGGAGAACAGCTTGGGGTGGAGTTGCTTTCCTCTCCTTTGCCCCCAGTTTCCACCTTCCACATAGCTGTGGGGTGGTAGTGCTTCTGGCAGAGGTTATTGATGGGGAGCCCCTGCTGGAGAGGACCAAAATGTTTAAAGCAAATTAAAAATTGAAAGACGCCACAGCTCTACAGCTCTCCCTAAAAGCCGGGGTTAAGCAAAATGCCAGTGAGGTGTCTGCTCTGGGGACTTGCTAATGGACTCGGGCAATGTGTGGAGTCTGAGGTCGGCCCTGCCAGGTAGATGGAGCCAGGGGGGCAGCTCTCCTCCCTGCTGGGGTGGTGGGAAGTGGGTGTTGGCATTCCAGTGATGGGAAACAGGGGGTCCTCTTGGGTGGGGCCATGCACGTGAGAGCAGAGGTGGACCTGGGCTAGCTCAAGAAGGACCCCAGCAGCCCCCAGGTGTGCGTGGGTCTGGGAAGGGTGAGGAGTGATGCTCTGGGCAGGGGTTTTGTTTCGAGGGAGTTACGGAAGAGTTTCTTGCAGCGCCTGTGGGCAGCTGCCTGGCTGTGGCAGTAATCGGGTGCTTTGAGTTTTAAACGGGCTGTCAGGAAGCATTTGGCTGGTGGGGAGGAGGCTGGAAAATGACAGCTCGCTTTGGATAAGCAAAGTGCTGTGAAGGCAGCCAAACGCCTCCCTCCCGGCACCCTGGCATGCAGCCGCGCTTGGCAGGAGCTGAGGTTGGGGTACCTGAGCTGCATGCTGGGGACACAGAGGGTCCCAGGCTGGCCCCTGCGGTGGCTGCTGCCGCTGTGGTTGGTGCTATCTCAGTGTGGCTGAAATTTTCCAGATCGATGCATCAGCCCATCCCTTCCCCACCCCTCTGCACTTTTGGGTCGACCCATGCTTTACAAAGTGGGGTTCAATTCAGCAAGTCATTTGGGCTTAAAAACCAAAATCGAGTGCTTCTGACCCCAAAAACCTTTCTCTCTTTATTTTTAGATGTTTTTTCAGATGGAAATTTAATCTTTTCCTGTTTTAGGGAGGATAAAAGTGCACTCAACCCTCTATCAGATTGTTTCACTTGACCCACGAGTAAATGCTTTTCTTTCCTCTGACCTGGAAGGATTCCTTTTTCTTTCCATTTGACAAGGAAAAAGCCAATTCTCGGTACAGGTCACTGCAAAACAAGGTCTGGAGCTGGAGCTAGCTTTTCAGCCCGAGCACTGTGCCAAAATCCATCAGCTCTTCCCACCACTCCCGAGCGCATGCATCGGTCCCTGGAGTGGTTCCCTTTTTCTTGCAGTAAAAAGCCCCACTTTCCCCTGCATTTTGCTGGGAGCAAACAACTGCTAGGCGGGAGAGCAGCCTCTAGCTGCCGGGTTTCGGATGAACACAGACTGGGATGGTGCTTGTACCTTGCTGGCTTTTCAGAGGGTGACTTAGCGGCCATCCCTGGGCTGGTTTGTGCAAGCTAACTCCCACTTCATCCCTGCAAAAGCCCATTTGGGTTGGGGTTTGGAGGAGATGCTGAGATATTCTTGCGGGAAGGAGGATGAGGAAGGCCTGGGGCAGCAGGGCTGCTGGAGCATCCTTTGGGTGGGAAATGTGGTCAGCGCTGCCTTTGAGTTAAATGAGGGCTGTGCTCTGGGACAGATGGGGCTTGATGCCAGCTGTGAGGGTCTGTGCGCACCCTGTCCTGCCGAAATAGGGGCTGTGGGTGTCCTGCTGAGCACCCACTTGCATCAGAGTGAGTCCTACCATCTCTGGCTGCTTGGGTGTTGTTTCCAGCATCAATAGCACGGCTCCAAGCGCAGCACTTGAAGGAGAGGGAGAAGGGGGGTCCTTGTGCGATGCCTTGAGCTCACAGGCAGGGAGAGGAAGGAGTGAGCTGCGCATGGTGTGAGCTGCTCTGCATCTAAAGTTTCAGGCAGTAGAAGTACGAACGCACAGAGACCAGTTGGAATTGAGGCTGTTGCTGGTGAAACCCTTCACTGGTGCTGCCGGGAGAAGGAGATTGGCTCCTTCCTATTGATGATGGGTTGGCAGGACAAGCAAGGAGGGCTTGGGATGGGCAAGGTTTCCCCCCAGCCCCTGCCGCCCTTGCCCTGCGTGTCTGCTCCCACCCCTCCCCACTGCCAGGAGGTTTCTTTTCTGGTTCAGCTCTTCCAAGGCAGAAGCTGATTGCAGAGGGGTTGCGATCTCACTTGTGCTTTTAATCCCACTGCTGTCAAGCTCCATTAGGAGGTTTGGCATCATCTCGCTACCTCTGGGGCCGGGCCGCCGCTCGCCCAGCCCGAAATGAGGACAAGCCTGGGCTATGCTGGAGCGGGCAGGGGCTGGGGAGGCAGGGATGCTTTAGGGGCCATCGCTGCCCCCACCCCCACTGGCCTCCCCAGCACTTCCAGCCATTAGTGGGGCTGCAAGGAGGTGTGAGACCAGCTCGTTTTGGTGGCCTGGTCACTTTGGGAGCAGAATGGAGAGGAGTTAGGGTAGCAGCAAGTGCCATTCCCCAGGCATTGAGGATGTTTGAAAACCTTTCAGCGCTGCAGCCTCAGCCTGCATTCTTCTCCATGCTGGTGCACGGCTGCATTTCGGTAACCCGCTCACGACCTCCCCCTGCTGCTGTTGCAGCACGTGTGGCTGTGTTCACGCTGCGTGCAGCCGGGCATCCCTCCCCGTGCTGCCACATGTGGCTCCCAGTGCCTCAGTGAGAGGTAAAGCAGCTGGAGGTGATTGCGGGAAGGGGAGCTAATGGGCCAGAAACTGGGGCTGAGCATCCTTCCCAGCCTCGCAGAATGGGCTGCGCGGCTTGGCAATGGGAGGGGAAGGTGCTATCGCTCATTCCTGCCCTGTGAGCACCTCATGGGATTTCCAGGGTGCCAACACTCCAGGCACACATGCTGCAGGGAGGTTGGGGGCTGCCCTAGGAGCAGCCCAGCTCATAATTGCTCTCCTGAGCTTGTTCACAGCAGTTTTGCAGCCCTGTCTGCCTGCAGGCCTGCAGTTACCTTGGAAGGAGCTGACATGTGACAAGAGCGTGGAGGAGGGCAGGGAAGATGTGAATACAGACAGCCAGAGCCCCAAAGGCACCTGGGGGCTGGCTGGGTGGTCATCGGGGTAATGTCTCTATTTTCCCTGACCTCTCTGTCAGCTGTGCGCGAGGAGAGCAGAGCCAGGCTTGCCTTACCATGGCCATGAGCAGCCAGCACCAGGGTTTGGCAGGCTCTGCTGTGTTGATTATGGCCGGAGCGTGGCATTGAAAGGCAGCCAGGGAGGCTGGGGAGGGCTCTGCTGCAAAAGGAAAGAGGGGAGAAAACCTTCCAGGGCTGCCTCCACAGTGGAGGTCTTCAGCCCTGCCCTGTGCTAGGGCTTAGGGATGCTGGTGCTGGTCGGGGTCAGGTTAGGACCTCTGCGCTCCCTCCCCCTCACTCATGGCTCCTGAGCTTTTATCTGGCCAGCACAGGAGCCTGGCTTCCTCCCCATGGGTTTGCCCTGTGCTGCTGTGTCACATGGACAGCCCAAAGCTGATCCCTGGAAGGATACTCCAGCCGAACTGCTGAGCTTGTATTACCAAAAGCCCAGAGAAGTGGTCGGTGTACCAGTGGTAAGGTCACACTTGGCTGGAAGGAGTTAATTTTCTGCTCTGTCTGTCCTTCCTTCCCACTCTGCTGGGCATCACCCAAACTCCCCCTGGGACCATCAGGCTGTGGTGGGCTTGTCCCCATGCCTGGTGTTGGCCCCGCTTGGAGCCATGTGAACCGCAAGTCCCACAGGGCATGTTTTCCCTACAAACCAATGCTGCGGTCGTGCCCGTGGCAATCGATGAGCCTCTGCCAAGCCAAGCAGGGCTGCGGCTTGGCAGGCTGAGGGACCCTCAGCCGATCAATGCACCGCCCTGCCCTGCTCACACTGGCATCACCTCCCTGTGGCCCGTCTTCCCTAACTAGGGGCTCTTCCATGGGCACCGGGGGAGGGTGAAACCCCCAAGGGCTTATATTCTTTGCTGGAGAGCCCCTGGTTGCTCGCACAGCACAGCGTTTCCTTCCTGGCACCAGGAAAAGCTGCTTGGCTGCATCAAATATTCAGGCTTCGTGTTTGTGGGAGGGCAGAAGGAAAGATGCTCATGGCAGTGCTACACCTGCTAGTGACAGGGAGAGTGGCGGTGCTTTCCCCGTGGGACCCCCACGTTGGCCAGGGAAAATCCTGCCTCCCTGTGGGTGCTGGGTGAGGGGGATGAAAATCAAGAAGGGTTTTTTAATTTCTCCAAGTTTTCCATGGGCGCTGTTATTCTCAGAGCTATCCCAGTGGACACAACTGGTGTTTTGCCCCAGATGTTGACCCTTTTCCTCCCTTTTTACCCCAGACTTGCCCAGACCCCCTGCGAGGGAGCCTGCTTTGCACAGCTCACACTGTGTCTCCTGGGGAGGATGAACCTGGAGGGACACATTTACCCAACTTGGGGCAAACATCCCAATTTTGGGCTGAAAATGTGACATGGGACTTTTTCTGTGTATCTTTACTATCTTGAGGTAAGGTAAAGAGCATCCACAGGCCCTGGCAGGGCTTAGGAGCACACGGATAAAGCTCCGCATTGTACATTTGCCACTAAACAAGGAAAATAACTAAGACAGATGGTGAGCAGCCAATGGCTCCTTCACCAGGCACTTAAAAATCGCAGCATGGGGTGAAAAAAAAAAAATCTCTCCTGACTGCTCCAAATGTGGCTTTAAGTGGCTCATAAATCAGAAAAAGCAGCCCTGGCCCAGAGCTGGGAGAACTTCCTGTGCGAATACTGGGTGCGTGGGATGCTTTCTGGGTGCCTTGCTCTGCACGTGCCGCTGCTTGCGCTGCCAAGTGCTGCAAGGGCTCCTTGGCACCGGGGCTGCACGGATTTCCCCTCGGTAGCTTCAAGTGCTGCGTCTGGGTCCCCCTGGGCTCTCCCGCTACTTCCCATGCCCCTGGAATGCGGGTACTGAGCCAGCTCAAGGAGGGAGGTCAAAGCGGCTCTTGTGCAAAGCTCCCAGACTGATGCTCTGGGAACACGATGGGTTAATACTACGCTGCTGCCTAATTGCGATGGAAAGCTGTAAACCCCCACCCGAGGAGGGGAGGGGGAATATTCATTCTGTATCTGGATGTAAAATACACAAGGGCTGAGCTTTAATGACATTTATCTTTGTTTGGGAAGGAGACAGCATAACTCCTGCCTAATGACATTACCCGAGGCTCTTTCTGCGTCTCCTCCAGCAAAGAGACGGAGGCCACCACGGTGGGCAGCCCTGTGTGTCCCCGTGTGTCTCCTGTGCAGCATCGGCAGCCCTGCTCCTCGACGCAGAGGCTGGAGCTCCCAGGCAGTTGCATGTGATGGAGAAGGATCCCTTTTTGGGAACACAGCCTCCTTTGACCAGCTCCCAGGGAAAAACAAGTACCCGGCCCGTTAAATGGGTGCGTAGGCACCATGCCAGGTCTCTCCTCCAGCCCACCAGCATGGGGGGGGGGTGTCTCTGCAGTCTCCTAAACATATCAGATTTGGGGGTGTGCAGCTGCTCTGAGACCTCCTGTGACACTGATGCATGGGCATGTGCGATCCCCAAGTTGCACAGTGGGCACATCCCTGGCCACGTTGCTCGGATAATGGGGAGAGGTCAGAGCGGCTGGGCAGCTCCTGCTGAATGTTTCATGTGCGATCGGTTGGGTTTGTTTTCCAGTGCTTGTGCAGGCAAAAGAGAACCCACCGAGGTGTGTAATGACTAATCCACATCTGGCGGGAATGTGCTGCGGAGGGGAAAGCTGTGCATTAACTCTGCGCTCCCCAGAGCCCTCCCCAGGGAGCAGGCAGGCTTGGGAGGCTGCCGTGATGTGCTCCCAGGGCCACGCTGGGAGGGAAGAAGGTGCGGTGAGGGCATCGCAGCATCGCAGTCAGATGCTGTAACCAGCCCTGTGCATGCTCCTACCCCCCACTAGAAACACAGGAGGGCTGAAGTTTGCTCTGGCTGACCCGCAATGTCCTTCACATGCGCTAATACCCCCATTTACAGCCCAGCAGCCCTGTTTTCTGGAGTGCACAAGGCAGGAAGATACCATTAAACCCATGAGGAGCAGGCTGGACGCTGGCGGGGACAACATTTTGCACTGTCAGGTTTTTCTGATTGATACAGCCACCCCAGGCTCACTAAAAATGGAAATAAAGGCAAGATCCAACGTTGAACGAAATAAATTCCCATGCCAGCAGCTGCGGGTTCAGCTCCTGAGCATCCTTCAGCATCAGCGTTTTGGGCCAGTGGAAACGCTTGCGTGAACAGGAAGGAAATTATTGATGTGCTGAGGTGCACGAGTGTAAGGTGTAATAATGCAAGGGCACCCGCCAGCGCCAGGCTCCTCTGCAGCATGGCCGTGGATGTGCACACAGACGTGGAAGCCTTGCAGGGTTTGCATGTGCGGACGTTGCCAGAGAAGGACCTAAGCAAGGCTTTGCTGCGTTATTTAGCTGAAATAAGGGAGTGAAGTATCAGTGCGCAGTACTGAAGCCTGTGGGTTTAGATTTTTACAAGAGAAGAAAACCAGAAGGGAATAAAAGTATTTTATGGTTTTGTTTTAACACTAGTCAGTAAAATCCCTTTCAGCGCTGGGAAGAAGGAATCCCATAAAACTCACACGAGCTTCCAGAGCTGAAATGAGTTTAGCTGCAATACTTATAAGCTCTAAAGTCAGTTGTACACACGGGTACTGCAATGTCTGAGGACTGCGGAGGGTGAGATTTTGGCAGGTTTACAATCCCTGTATTGCTGGGGCACCTGTGCACCCAGGGCCTGAGCAGGCTGAGCTGCGCTGAGCAGCCTGCGGTACTCCACAGGCAGGAGAGACTGAGATGCTGGCGAGGCAGGGACGCTTTGCAGGTGCTTTGTGTTTCCTTCCCCCCCCCCCCAAGAAACTTGAAAACTATTTTGGTTCAAATTGCTGCTTGGTTTACCAGCAGAACTAATCCCAAGCACTCCAAATACGCTAGTTGGGCTTCCCAAACCATGTGTTTTATTTAAAACCACATGGACCGAAAAGAACAACTTTGGGTTTAATTTTCATCCCCGCTGTGGAGCGTCTGGTGCTCCCATTTCCAAGCTTTTCCCAGCTACCACCAAGGTGAGAATCCCAGATTTTGTGTTCTGTTTGGTTGCCCGTGTGCTGCTTTAAAAAATAATGAACAGATGACAAGGAACATGGCTTGGGGGGGGGGGGGGGGAAGAGACTGGCAGCAAAATCACGCAAGCTGATAACACTGCTCGCCAGAGCGATGCCGTTTCACATTTGCTTTGTCGTGATCTTCTGCAGTGCCCGCCTGCTTCGGGCCAGAGCCACAGGGGTGATGGAGGACCTTGATCTGGATCTAGGAATCTCAGCCCAGCATTAGCCAAGTGAATCCTTAATCCCAAAGAAACTCTTTTCCACATCCATCCATGGAAACAGCAAAATGTCAGTTCCTGAATTAGCCATAATAATGCCTCCCATGGCCTTGGCAGCGCTTTCCAAGGGGAGAACCGGCTCTCCCTGCATCCTGGGCTGTCATCACCTCCTCGCATCCTGCCCAGAGCAGCCAAGGAAATGACTTTCTCACTTCTCCTGGCCTCCTCTGCCTCCATGCTCGCCTGGATGTCTCTAATTCACATCCCTCCGGCAGCTCTGAAGCCCAGCTAAGGGAAAACGCTACTACCCTCCGCAGAAATACTCCGCATGATTGTTTTTCTCACTTGATGCTTCTCCATATTTACTAGCCCTCTGATGTGCCAGTGTCAGTAATGTGGATTTCTTTACCAGCAGGGGAATAGGGAGGCTTCCCTCCTGGCCCGGGCAGTGTGCGGGTGTACGTGTGTGCCACACAGCCCTTCACCCGCCGCCGGCAGATGCTTAGATCCTGCGGCACAGAGGGTAAGTGCTGTGACAGGATCCACTTATCTTGCCTTTGCATTTCATAATTCATACTGCCCTTTTGCTAAAGGCGCAAAGCCTTTTGCATCCAAACGAGTGTTTATTCCCTCCCAGCTCAGCTCTGCCGCTGGATCCTGGGGAGGAATCAGCGAGTTGGGCTCCTGGCACTGGCAGTGAGCAGCTCCAAGGGCTGGGCTGGGATAAAGAGGAGAGCAATCCATGGCCAATGGGATGCCCTGACTGACAGCAAGGGTGATGGAGGAGAAGGTGAGTGGTGTTTTCTCCCCAGCTTTAGAGCTTGCCCTACAGGGACGAAAAGTATTGGTGGTGTCCGTTACTTAAAAATGGGGAAACTGAGGCACAGGAGGATTCAACTGACTGGCTGTAGCAGAGGTCTTGCATTAATCCCACCAAGCTGCACTGCCTTGCAATGGCTCTCATGCCCCGTAGAGACCGAAATCAGAGAGAAACAGGCAAACTCATGTTCTCCTCGCACAGCAATCCTCACGCTCGCAGCGGTCAGCTTGCAGTGCAAGGCATGAGATTCGATTATCTTTATCGTAGCTCGCAGAGGCGAGCAGCTCTCCGTTTCCAAAGGCGATGCCAGCTGTGAGCTGCACCTTCTCCAGCTTAAACTCTTGGTTTGGAGCTTCAAAGCTTCCCAGCAGCTGGAAGCGCATGTTGAGGGCAACACTTTTCTGCGTGCACGTGTGTTTGTGGCTCCCCAGTGCCAGCATAAGCTTGGGGTACCGCACTGATGGGCCAAGCTCCTGGCAGAGCAGGCAGCGCTGTAGTGCAGCTGACCTCGCACTGGGAAGCCAATGTATGCTAAAGGTCGGCTCTGTTTTACAGAGAGTCATGGGGTGGGGAGTAATCTTTGAAAAATAGTACATAGGCTTGGCATCCTCCCCCCTGCCCCAGCTCATCCCTCCCGCAGTGGTGTGATGGGTTTTTTTCCTGGCTGTTTGCAGCACCAGATCCCTGCCTGTGCTGGCATCCAGAAGGGTGTCACTATTTGGGACATGGAGGGATGGATCAAGCTGGAGCGGGAGCCTCCAGTCCCTCGGCACGGGGCCAGGGTGGTGGTGGTGGTGGCAGCACCGGGGACACTGGTGAGGGAAGGAGGTGCTCAGGGGGCTGCCGGGGTGGGTTTGGGGTGTCCAGGGGTGCTGTGGGACTCGGGCTTGGGAATGCTGCAGGTTTGATAGTGCCTGGGGTGCTGCAGGGCTCGGGTTTGGAGATGCCCTGGGGGTACCCGGGAGTTTGGGGGCGCTCAGGGGATGCTGCCAGAGTGTGTTCCTCTCGGGAGAGCTGCAGGCACTGGCTCGGAGAGGCTGAGCCGGTGCCCCTCTGCACCCTCCCCTATGAGGCAGGCGGCTCAAGCCCGGGCTCCAGCCTGGCTCCCCTGCGCAGGAGTTTCGGGGGGCAAGCCCGTGTCTGCGCGCCCCGGCAACAAACTTCGGGGGCGGTGCGGGGCCGGGGGCGGCGCTCGGGGGCGGCAGCTCCGGCCCCCGGGCAAACTCCTCCCCCGCTCGCCTCCACCCCCGCCGGCCGGACCCGCCTCGGCTCTCCCGCTCCTCCGCTCCGGCGATTCTTCTTCTTCGTATTATTTATTATTATCGGTGTTCTTATTATCTTTATCCTCCTCCCCCTCCGGTCCTACCCTTCCTCCTCCCCGCCCGGCCCGCCCCGTGCCCCGCCAGCCGCCGGACCCGGCTCCGCTGCTGCCTGCGCCGCTGCCCGCTCCTGCCCGGCCGGGCGCCCAGGTACGGCTCGGGCATCCCGCTGCCCTCTCCCCCGCCCCGGGCACCGCGGCTTTCCAGAGGGGTCGGGGCAAGGGAAAGGCTCTCGCC
>VFFE01006219.1:0-82428 GCA_008921705.1 Burhinus oedicnemus
GGCGGGGAACGGTGGCCTCGGCGGGGAGCGCAGCCCGGCTCCGCCCGGCCGGGGCAGCGGGGCTCGGCGTCGGCCGGGCGACACGGCCGCGGCGGGTGCCACCACGGCGGCGGGTGCCACCGCCACGCTGGGTGAGGTGACACCAGCGCGGCGGGCAGCGCTGCCACACCGGGTGATGCAGCCACACCGGTGACACTGGCTGACGCCGCCACGCCGGGTGACACCGTCGCGCCAGGTGACACCATCACACCAGGTGAGACCAGCACGCCGGGTGACACCGCTGGGGTGACACGCCAGAGGAAAGGGCCAAGCGAGCGCCCGCGGTTGCCTGGCCGTGCTCCAGCTCCGTAGTAGCAGCCGGCACCCTGCCTCACCCCAACGCTCCTGCATCCAGAGGAGGCTCCTCACGCCGCTCCCGAAGGCGACGCCGCCGGTGCCGAGCCGAGGACAGACCCGCCATGCGTCCTCATCGCCACGGGGCCCACGGCCTGGGGATCCCGGCTGGGCTGAGCAAAACCTGCCTCCTCCGGGAGATGCCGGGGCCCCCGCGGAGCTGCCGAGATGCAACTTTGTGCTGCATCGAAGCCTCTCTGCCTTCATTATGTAACGCCACTGCTGCCTGGCACGGTGCTCGCCTCCACGTCCTGCACAACTTCAGTGCGATGTGGAATTGATTTCCACTCTTCTGGACCGGCTCCGCTGTTTATTATTAGCTGACGAGCCTTTCTTTTCTTGGATCTTGGGCCAGGGGTGCTTTATGCAACTAGCCATCTCGGCATAGGGCCGCGGCGCTGCGTGCAGCCAGGCTGGAAGGGGGACGGCACCGAATGGTTCGGCAGCGGGTCCCGGCCACGCAGTATCCGCCAGGAGCAGTGCCGGCGTTTGGGGCCCTGCTCTGCCACTACTGGCACAACCCCTGCGGAAGGTGGGTTTGGGCAGGTTTGCATCGGGGCTGCAGGAGCCAGTTGCTGGGCTGGATCCCTGCAGGAGGCTCTGCCTGAAGCATCCCCGTGCAGCCCAGGGCTCACAGCCCGAAGGCTCCCTGGCTGCGAGGCTCTGGGGCCAGGTGGGCTGCTCGGGAGCTTTGATTTCTTACTGCTTTGACCGTTTCCCACTCATTTTTCCCCCTTGGAAATGTTGACAGCGGCCCCAGGGCAGCAGCGGGGCCGTGTTTGTGCTGTGCCACCCTTGCAGGGGTGTAAGTGACTGGCTCGGGGACCCCGAGGCTGTCGGACCCCCCAGCTCTGCCCCCCCATGCACTCGCTTTGTCAGTCAGCTTCTGAACGAGCCCGGCTGCTGCACTGAGGCGACGGCGCCTTGCTCGCCTGTCAGGGCGAGAGCCACCCTGAATACAGATCATGCCAGGGCTCTGCCTGCCTTCCCAGGCACGCTCCGACACTGTGGGGATATTGTGCTGGCCTCAGGGAACACCCCTGGGACCGGCTCCGTGGCTGTGCCCTGGGTGCCGAGGCCTGGGCTGGAGAAGTCGGCGTGTCTGGAGGGATGCCAGCCTGTGGGGATGGAGAGTTATCTTAAAATTCCCAGGAGGCTGTGACGTGCCACGTGGATTGTAGATCCCGGGACAGGACACACATGCAACGTGCTACAAGGAAGTAGGGTGGAGGGAGGTCAGGTGTGCAGATGTCCTTCCCCAGGGTGTAAAACTGCCCGAAGCCTGTGTCCCCAGCCCTGCACAAGGTCCACAGCTGCAGGGTCAGGTCCCAGCCAAAGCCCCACCAGCTGAAGCGCATCACCATTGCAATCAATAGGGAAATGTACATTCATTAACAGGCTGCAGGACCTTGGCAGGGAGGGCTGGGAAGGGTTTGGATGGCTTCCCTGGCAAATAAACCCATCCTACTCCTTCAAGTCAGTGCTCTTACAGATGAGCTCCCACGGCATCTCCCTCCCCCTTACCTGTATCATCCTTGTTTCACTCCTCCCAGATGGAGAGCTGTTTGCTCTGCAGCTCCTGCCAGCCTGCATCCCCCTGCCTGGGGCTGGGCAGCGGTTGACACGTCCGGGAGGTGCAGTCTAGGGGCAGCAGTAGCACAGATGAACCGGGTGAGAACCTGTATCCTTCACTCCGATTTTGATGCTCTGCGGCAGGCTGTGACCCTCCGCACATGCCCAGCCTGAACGTCTGCTTGGTGTGGAGACCTGACCTGTGGACACTCCTGTTCAGCAGCTTTAAATGCCGCACATCAGTAATTACAAGGCTCTTTTTTGGCGCTGGTAGCGTGCCGTAGGCCGGGATAGCTCTCGGCGTGCTTCCCAGCCTGGTTTGTGTTTCCCTCCGTTTCTCACCCATTGCCTTGCCTGCCCCTCTGCCCCCGCTGCCTGCTGCTCAGAGGTGCCCAGGGATAGTGTTTGGGGCAAGCAAGAATCGCTCGTGGTTATGAGGAGTTGAAGCATCTTCTTTTCGCCCAGCTGCTTTCCCAAGAGCTGTGATGGTGCTGGGAGCCTTTTGGCTCCTGTGACCTGCGAGCCAGTAGCCTCTGGTTGGTGAAATCAGACAAGCCAACCCCGACCTGCCACCATCTCCGTGCCCTTGGCAGGCTGGCCGAGCACTGGGCTCCCGCGTCCCCGGAGGGCAGAGCCACTGGGCAGGCTGCGGGCTGTCAGCTCAGTCTCTGGAGGGAGAGTCATTTCAGAGCATTTAGATCGAGGGGATAAACTGATGTGCTGCAAGATAGGGCTGTTAAGTGTCTGTTCCCAGCTTTGCCCTGCTGCCTTATCAGCTGGATTTCAGACACGATAAGGCAGCAATGGAGGAGGGAAATGGGGGGAAGAGCAGGAGGGGACACAGTCGCCCTGGGGCAGTGGGAGCCGAGGGGCCTGTCTCTCCCCCTTAGCTTCCGTTTGGATATTTGTGGAAGATGCTGTTGGGAAGGGTGGGGGTTTTTCTCAGCATGGGGTGATGTTGGGCTCCTGAGCAGAGAGGAGGGCTCCTTATCCATCATCCCCTCACGAGGAGTCGGTGCTCTGTGCAGCCCCAGGATGTGGCCCTGGCTGCACGCTGTGCACTGAGCCCCTGCAGGGACCCCCAGGGGAAACGGCCTCCCTAACGCCTCCGTGTTTCTTTCCCCAGAGCCTTCCTCCAGTGCTGGCTTTCAGGATGATTGGCCCAGGAGCGCCAGCGGGGACCCTCCGGGCACATCACTACTGACCCACAGCGCTGGGACCCCCGGGCAGCCCAGTTGCCCGCCTCCCCAGGAGCTGCTGGCTGGTGCTGCCAATGCAGAGCTCTCAGGCGTGCAGGAGAGAGCCACAGCTCCGCTTCCCCATGGCAGCCCCTTCCCCCCACGCCCTGGCCCAGCTGCATGGTGTGGGTGCCTCTGAGGACCACGAGGACTGACCGCCGGGCCCCCCTCCGCGCACCCGCCACCCGCTGCACCACCATGTCTTTGGAGTGGCTGATGGATTGGAGCTGGTCCCTGGACGGCCTCCGGGATTTCATCGCCACTGGCATCCAGTCTTTTCGGGACTGTGACACCACCGCCCTCGCCGCCGTCGCCTGCCTCCTGGTCCTCTTCGTGTGGTACTGCTACCACGTGGGGCGGGAGCAGCCCCGCGCCTACGCCACCGTCAACGCCCTGATGCAGAGCGCCGAGGCCAACGGCGTGCAGAACGGGTACGTCTACTGCCACTCGCCTGAGTGCGTGCGCTGCACGCACCACGACGGGCTCAACCAGAAACTCTACCACAACCTGCAGGAGTACGCCAAGCGCTACTCCTGGTCCGGCATGGGCAGGATCCACAAGGGCATCCGTGAGCAGGGCCGCTACCTCAACAGCCGGCCGTCCATCCAGAAGCCAGAAGTCTTCTTCTTGCCGGACTTGCCGACCATGCCCTATTTCTCCCGGGACGCTCAAAAGCACGACGTGGAGTTGCTGGAGCGCAACTTCCAGACCATCCTGTGCGAGTTTGAGACCCTCTACAAAGCTTTCTCAAACTGCAGCCTTCCGCAAGGATGGAAAATGAACAGCACGCCCAGTGGGGAGTGGTTCACCTTCTACCTGGTGAACCAGGGCATGTGCGTGCCCAGGAACTGCAGGAGGTGCCCACGGACGTACCGCTTGCTCGGCAGCCTTCGCACCTGCATTGGCAACAATGTCTTTGGGAATGCATGCATCTCCGTACTGAGCCCGGGCACCGTCATCGCCGAGCACTACGGACCCACCAACATCCGCATCCGCTGCCATCTAGGTAAGTGCCTGATGGGGGGTGGTTCATCCTGGCTGGGCGTCCCCACCACGGACGGACAGAGGGCTGCAGCCACGCCTGGGTGCAGAAGCCCAGAAAAGGCCTCTTGCACCCCGTGCTCTCTGAGTTCAGCTGCTAATTGCAGCCCCGGGGCCAGCTCATGGCATGAGGGAGGTTTCAGGGCTTTGGCAGCAGCAGCGTCCCCAGGAGAGGTCAGCACTCAGCCCCCCGCCCCGGGTGCCCGACCTCCCTGAGGTCCCCAGCTCAGCAGCAAGAACATTTCGCCTCCTCCCCCCACTGACCTGGAGGCGCGGGCTCCCGCCGGTGTGAGATACAGGGCTGATTTTGTGCAGGGGTCTCCAAATACCCCCAACTCTGCAGGCAGCCCCCCCTCATGGGATGCGGGGCAGCCTCCAAAGACCGGGCTGTCTCCCAGCGCCACACCTCTGGCAGCTCCCCCTCTTCTGGGATTTCAGGTGCTCTGCAGGTGACACAGGCAGATGTGAACAAAAATGCTACCTTGGTGAAAATCAGGAGTGGGGGGGTCCCAGGGTATCCCCTCCGGCGGGGTGAGCGCTGGGCTGGCGGCACGGTGCTCCCCGCCCCACGGGCAGCCGGGATGGGGAGAGCCCACACGGCACAGATGGTCGGGACTCTGCTGTGCTGGAAGCGGCACAGATCGTGCCGGGGGAGGCACCGCACGGGCCCTGCTGGCAAACACCGAACGCGCTTGTTCAGCCAACTCCTCTTGGGTAAACACACTCAGGCGGTGACTGGCCATTTATTTAGAATGGGAATCAGTCTCCAGAGCCGATCCGAGGTGCTCTCCAGGCCTGGGGAGCCGCTGGGGAGTTGAGACCTTCCTTTGCTGGTGCCAGGAGGCAGCTGGCTCTCCCCTCCCTCTGGGGCGCTGGGGGGATGCACTGTCCTTGCAAGGGGCCGAGAGCAGTTCCTGGGAGGGGACCAGTGCGATGAGGTCCAGGCTGGCTGAGACAAACACATCCTGCCCGGCAGTGTGGAGCTGGGGCCAGCCCCCCAGCTGGAGCACGCACGCCCCGGGGAGACGAGTGATGCGGGTCATTCCCTTGTCCTTCCACGTTTTCCAGCTCCATCCGCTCTGCAGCTGCCAGCCGTCCAGCCAGGATACAGCAGCGTGCCTGGGGCGTGCCAACGGGCTGCTCGTGCACTCACCGACGTCCCCACCTCGGTGCTGGGGACTCGGCTCTCGCTGTGCCCAGGGCACGGATGTGTTTAAGAGACAACCAGCCCTTTCAGGCCAGCTTGCTCTGAAAAGCCAGAACCACTGTCAGCATGGCGGAGTGGCTCTCTAGGATTTACTCCAACCCTGGCACTGCTCTGCTGAACACACCGGGCCAAGCACAGGCACCAGCTCTGCCCCTCCGAGGGACAGGGCAGCGTCCCCTGGGGTGCGGGTGCGATGGAAAGGCTGCGCACTGCTGGCCACCTCCTCCCCGCCTCCTCCGGCTGCTCAGCTCCCCCTTTCCAGCTGGAGCGTCTCCAGCTGAGGCCGTTGTGCAGGGAAATGGCTTTGGGTTTTGTAGGCTTTGAAACATCCCTTGGAAAAGCAGAGCGGCTTTTTGCGGTCCCAGCTCTCCTGGGCAGCTGGGAGTCCCTGCTGCGCTCGCTTGGTTTTGGCATCGCTGTGAGATCCGTTCCTGCTCGTTTGCTGCATCGTTACCGTTTGCAAGCCACGTGAGCCCTGACCCCTTTCTCCGCCACAGCTGCATCCTCGGGGCAGGTTCACTCTGCACCAGTTCCAGTGGTCCCCAGCACTGCGGGGGGGTGATGGGATCAACCCTTGTCAAACTGGCCTGACTTGTGCTAGTGTTTTAGGAAAAGACACGTTTTATTTCTAGGGTTGTCCTTCATATGGCCTTCACAGAGCCTCTTCCCTTATGAGGGTTTTGCGACCCTCTCCTGAATTTCTGTCCTTGCAGCTGGCGGGTGGGGGGGCCGATTGGCAGCATCTCGGGTGGGGGACTGAGGGACAAGGCAGGTGCTGAGTGATGCAAGGTCAAGTGGGAGCTTGTGGCAGGGCCAGGAATTGAGCCCATTTCTCGAGCCCTGGTGCAGCATTTGCTCCTACCCCAGCCTTGCAGTGGGCAGGGCAATGGCAGCAGAGCTGGAGGAGGGAGAGGGCAGGCTCTGCCTTTGGTCTTGAAGCTAGAAAATGCACCAGGAAACCGGCTTCCTACGTACAGCCCGTGTTTGTGGGCTCTGGGGGTTTGATGGCCGTTCCAGGTGCAAAAGAGAGTGCCCGTGATGCTGAGCTCATTGGGGTACAGCGAGTCACTCAGGGGGGTGCCCTGGCGAGAGGGGCAGGAGGGAGCGGGCAGGGAGCAGGCAGGGGCTAAGCTGCATCAGGCTTTGTGCATGCTTTGAACTCTGCACTTTGCCATGCGCCGAGTTCAGCGCAGCGTGTGCTGCTGCCGCTCTCTGGAGGGAAGCAACCCCTCGACAGCAGCGTGGACCTCGCCGGTTGCATTTGGGGGCTGCTCCCTTGTGCCAGGGAGCGCGGCATCGCCTCACCCTCCCTGTGCTTTCTCTCTGTGCCTGAAGGTCTGAAGACGCCCAGCAACTGCGAGCTGGTGGTGGGGGGCGAGCCTCAGTGCTGGGCTGAGGGCCGCTGCCTGCTCTTCGATGACTCCTTCCTGCACACGGCGTTTCACGAAGGTAAGTGCCACACGCAGCTCGTGGGGCCTCGCAGCCCCATCTGGTGCCAACACCAGGGCCGGGGGGGCCGAGGAGGAGCGGGCAGGCAGGGCGACTGCGCCCAGTCCCTTCTCCTGCCAAGACGTCTGCAGGGCTGGAGGCACCTGCATCCTGTGGGGGTTACATGGCTACTGCCCTTGGCTTGTGCCGGGGAGGGCAGTAGCCCCGTTTCTGGCATGGTGGGACTTGCCCATCACAAATGCTCCCTGCTGCTTCAGGGTGGTGGAGCATCCCGGTACCCCTTGCCCAGCAGAGCCCCCGGAGCCCCCTCCTCAGCCTGCCCCTGGACTCGCTCCCGTCCTGACTTGCTTGCAGCCCTGCAGCACTGCCAGCCCGGCACGGGGCCCGGTGATCCTCTCCCCACCGTGGCAGCCAGCACAGAAAGGCTTCCCTCGTCCCCCAGAGCTTTCCAGGGCGGCGCAGGCTCCCATGCTGACAGCCTCGGCATCCTCTCGCCCTTGCTCACGGCAGCGCTGCCGGCTGCAGCGGCCCTGTGGCAAGGCAGCAGATCAGCGCTGACACGCCAGTGGCACCTTTGTCTGCCGTGCAGGGAGAAAAGCTTCACGTCAGCCTATTTTGTTGCCTCTCTCCGTCACTGACGGAGGCTGTTACGCTTCAGCTCTCCCGGATTAACCGGTATTAGTTGCTGATGGCATAAAGGCATCAAGCAGAGCTGTTTTATGCAGGGGAGCATGTGAAGGGAGTGGGAGAACAAAAGCTGTTGCTCCCACATCAACCCTGCTGTGGAATTGGGAAGCGCAGCTCAGTGCAGAGCCGTGGGGCCGGGAAGGCTGGAATACCACAGCAGCAGCTCCCTGCGTGGCTCCAAGACACAGCTGCAAGGAGGGTGAGCTCAGCATCGTGCCTGCTGCCCTGCGATGGGAAACCTTCGGCTTCGGCTCTGATTGCCCAAAGCAATCCCAGAGCCCTGGCAGGGAAGACCTTGCCCCACACCAGCTGCTGGAGGCACTGGGCTCCCAGTAAGCAGTAGTCCAGGTGTTTCCTAGGGTTGCACTGGGCAGATGCCCCCCTGCCGCTGCCCAGTGCAGCTGTAGGCTGGCCCTGCTGCTGGGTGCATGCTGTGCCCAGGGTGCAGGCAGCAGCCTCCCAGGGTGAAGCCCATCATCCATGCGCTGGGGCAAGCACTGGCCTCTCCCACAGGAGCAGGGTGGGAGCGCAGCCTCATCCTGTGCTTGCATCCCACCCAGGTCCCCCAGAGGAGGGTCCCCGCGTGGTCTTCATGGTGGACCTGTGGCACCCCAACGTTGCTGCTGCAGAGCGCCAAGCCCTCGACTTCATCTTTGCCCCGGGACGATGACGGCGCTGCCCAGTGTCGTGGGTTCGAGGGCAGAGGGCGGGTGGGTGGCCATGCCGGCTCGGCTCTACCGTGGGTCCAGCGCCGCACGTGGATGCCTGCCGCACTGGAAGCTTCCTCCCAGCACACAGCCTCGGGTGCTGCCTCCTGGGGGCTCTTGTAAATGGAAACTGCGACGTGTATCAACGCCCATCTCTTTCCTTCCATCATTGGCTTCAGGGATTACTTTCCAACATGACAGCGCATCGCCTTCCCTCCGTGGTTAGCTGCAGCACCACGCTCGTACATGTTATGTTGCTACTGTGTTTTGTGGTGTTCAGAAGTAGAGTAACAAAACCAAGGGTGTTCGTTTGAATGTAATAATGTAAAACTTCTCATGGTCATCAAAAGAACAACAAACACACACACCAAAACAGCAAACCAGCCAAACAGCCCAGCGCCGCGCTCAGCCTGCCCCATCCCCATTGCAGTCCCTGGATGGACGGACAGACAGACGGAACCAGGGGCTGCAGCGGGCACAACACACCCACCGGGCAGGGGCCGCTCAGGCCGGGGCAGACGGGGCAGTGCGGCGCTCTGCCCGCAGAGAGCTCTTGCACCACAAGCCCAGGGGCTCCCGCTTCCTCCCTCGCATGCCAGCAGGGCCCCGGCCTGTGGCCCCCCGGCCCTCCTGCCTTGAGAAACCTTTTTTGCCACACGGGCAGGGAGAAGAGCACAACACTGGTTCCCCGGCTGCCCTCGCAGCTGCAGGTGCCCCCAGCCCCAGCAAGGCAGCAAGCCCAGGAGCGCCCCAACGTACCCCCTTGTTGAGGGGACAGCACACATCCAGCCCTGCTCTTTAATCTGACCAAGGGCATTTATCAATTGCCTAAAACCCCTTCTTGCTTTATCTGCAACCTTCGGTTTTCACAGCTCAGGCGAGGAAGCCCCTGAAGGGGCAGGGACACTGTTTGGGAATGCAGCGCAGGGCTTTTGTTTGTCCGTAGGGAAGAAAGGAGGTCACGTTTCCTTCTGCTGCTCCATCTCCTCCTTTCCTGGAGCCAGGGCGAGCGTACAGAGGCAGCGCACGCATACCTGACAGCAAAGGAAAGGCTTCCAAAGGCAGGGGGTGTTTAATCCCACAGCCCAAGGAACGAGCCCTCCACCCCCCGGCAGTCCTGCCCACCCAGCAACCAACACGCTTTTCCTGAAGTCGCCCAGCATCCAGGGTTTGTTTGGGGGTCTTGGGGTACAGAGCTACCGTACGGTTTATAACATGCTACACGTGAAGCACAGCATGTCGTGGATGCTCACCGCTGTCCTTGCGCCTCTGGTTGGGAAGCGGCTGCGCCGGGGTCGGTGGCCTTGGCACGGCTCTGGGGACCGCTCACCTCTGCACCCTGCCCGGGAGGGAACGCAGCCCCCCTCCCCTACGATTTCTTCACAGATTTTTCAGTGATTAGATTGCAAGATAAGGCAGAGATTTCAAATACATCCGAGATATTTTTTACACCTGTCTTGTTATAGAATATCTGAAGTGCATGATTTCTACACGCATTGACTACCTGGAACCAGACCCTGAGGAAGCAGGCTGGCTTGGTAACTGTCTTACAGTTTGGTAACATTCATACAGTGGATAAGCAAAGATTATCAATAAACAGTTGTGCTGAAAACAGAACGGGCTCTGCCTGCTGGTGTAACTAGTCCAGGGTCAAGGAAAACACTGAGGGCTTGGCTGCTGCTTATCCCAGCCGACTGCTGGTGGGGAGAAACGCGCTGGAAAAGCAGGAGCTCCAGGGTGGGAGGAGGGGATGAGCCCGGCCTGAGTTTGCAAGGGATTCAGGGAGCAAGGGTATCACTTTAAAATACTCAGCCCCACGGCACTTCTGTCCTGACCACTTACAGCCTCCCTGCTCCGTATTTCATCCGCAGCCCACGCTGCCAAGGAGCGCAGGGAATATCTGCTTTGGATCTCCCTGCATCTACCATACCCCTTGGGTGCCGGCGCTGCGGAGCCAGGCGGGGTGCGCAGCCCGCAGGTTACAGCAGCGCTGCCGCCTGCGCCCCAGGCAGCACAGGCTGTCACCAGTCACCAACAGAAAGAGCCGCAGCCCCGCTTGTCCCCCCCCAGCTCAGCACGCTCGCCGGGCTCCGCAGCAGGGCCACCAGCCTGCCGGAGAGGCTTCAAAGAAACCACGTCAGAAAACGCTCCCAGCTGCCTGCTCTGACGCCATCGAAGGCAGCCGGCAGCTTCATGGGGAGCAGCTCTCGGGCGGGGGGTGCTGGGCTGCCACTCGATTCCTGCCCAGCTGCCCGACAGCCAGTGCCAGACATCACCCCCAGCACAGGGCCAGCTTGGCGATGCAAGAAATCGCTCCGCACGAGGCCCCTGGCCCTCGTTCGCAGCACTCTCACACGCTCGCAGGACAAAGCCTGTGCAGCAGCTGCTCCTCATCTTCTTATACTTGAAATGGCCAATTTTCAAACATCCTCTGTACAGCGCAACCATTAAATCAAAGGCCTGGAGCTCTTTACTAACCCAAGACAACTTTCCTCTTAACGATCAAAGGACAGAAATAGGTCTTGGTGGCCAGATGCAGTTCAAGAAGCAAAAGGGAATGAAGCTGCCCCAGCTGTTCCACTGCCGACAGACGGCACAGCAGATTGTAGTGGAAGATTCCTGACGACAGCAGGCAAAAGCATCTATTTTGTGCTTTGCTGCTGTGCCAAAACTCCCTCCTGTCCCTCTCAGGCTTTTCCTTCAACTTCTTCGTGTTTCCTGATAGAGCAGACAACCACTTCCCAAAACACCCGGCTAGGAGACAGCAGAATCTCCCTCGGGGGAGCGGAGCAGCCCAGAGCTGCCTTGCAGCCCTGCCTGCTGTCTCGCTGCTCCTTCTGGCAGTCCAAGGCTTCCTTACCTCCTGAGCATCGCAGAGGGAACCTGCGTCAGGGCTGCTGAGTGTGCAGAGAGGAGACAGAGAGAGGAGCATCTAACAGAGGGACACTCTTGGCTCAGCATGTCAGAGGAGCCCAGAGGATCAGAAGAAGGCTAGAGCACACAACCATCTTTCCCTCCTGCCTTCTCCCACTACCTCATCCCTTGCGTACACGGTCCCTCTCTGTGCTGCGCTCCAGAACTGAAGCGGCTTGTCCATAACCCAGGGAAGCAGTGCCTTACTCTGTGACCCCTTTAGCACGGGTGTCACCGAGACAGGAGGTCTCCTGGATGGCTGTAGCTCGGGTTTTCCAATGAGGTTTCACATCTACGCTGCCATTAGCTGACAGGCAATTGATAGTACTTTAGTGCAGAGCAGTTCCACTCCCATAGTCCCCACAAGGAGCACAGCAGAAGCAAGGAGCACACAGCTCTCCTGCTGCTGAAACACATCCTCAGCTGCCAGCGCTGGTAGCCAGATGGCAACCCATGACCAGCCACCCTCTGAGCGAGCAGCTGGCTCCTTCTCTGGAGTCCACTGAATTTCCTGCTGAGGAGCCCTGCAATGGCAGAGCTACCCTGGGAATCGTCTATCATCAGAGTGGAACAAGAAGCTGTGACGATGGTGACTTTACCGTGTCCGGCTCCTGGGAGTGCCCTGCTAACGCTGACACAGGTCTGCTCACCATTTCACAGTAAAGCCAGTAACACATCTGCCTTTAGCAATCTTGTAAGACCTTGACAAGTAGCTACTTTGCAAGAGTGATTGAAGCAACAGGCACTGCCTGTTCAACCCCACCAGTGCAGGAACTCACCCTTGGCATGGAGCTAACTAGGGGTAACGGGTCACTCAACCCCAAACCCTCACACCAGGAATCACAAACAAGACAACCAAGCTGTAAATTGGACTCTGGCCACTGACACATAGCACTTGGATGACCCTTGGAGACTCTTTTATTTTCACAGTCACAGTGATGTCTGTGTCTGTAACAGCAGCAGGCTTTGAAACGTACAGCACAGTCAGACGCAGGTATCCATCACTCAGGTCTAAGCAGCCGTCACCACCGATCCCCCTCAGCCAGCCGCTGAGAGGGGACACGCCGTCTGTCTGAGCAGAAAGAGAACAGCTGCCAAGGAGCTACAAAGCCTCTTTGGTCCCATTAGCTGATGGGGCTCCCACTTGCCTTTTCTGTCAACAGAGCGTAGACAAATTGAGCAGCAAGAGCAAGGAGGTGAAACAAGGTCCTCTAACAGGAGGGAGAGGAGGAAGCAGAAGGCCGAGGAGCAGGCAGGAGGTGTAGTGCATTCATACCACCACCATCACCAGGGACCCTGTGAGAGGCTGGCGGGTTACAGCTGCGTAGGTGGGCAGCGGGGAAGGCAGTGCTGTGCTGCACAACCACCAATCAGGCACGTGTGAAGGGACAAGGATCTCCCAGACTCAGCTACAGTATAAAAACCTCCTGACCATACCTGTAGGAGGATAATGAGTTTTGCAGCACTTGTTCTATTCCAGTTAGTCTGAGAACATGCAGGCTCTGTTAATCAAGGTAAGGCGTTACATCATGGCAGGGGATCATTTCTATAGATTAAGAGGTATAAATAAAGCCCAAGTCTGACCAGGGCAAGTGTAGGCACAGAACTCCAGGCAGATGCAGCATCTAACTGACATCTCTGAAGGCCAGTACTGCCCTGTAGCCTGGTCTCTGTGTAGCTTAGAACAAGAGGAGGTTTTCCTTTAGGTCAAGGCACTCTAGGAGTCTCCGCCCGTGGCAGCAGAGCACCATGAATAGTACTAGAGTCAATGTAAACCAAGCATAGTCCTACAGTCAATGTAAACCAAGCACCTCAGCACAGCTATTTTCTATCTTCAGTCTTTGGTAAGTGCTAACGTCAATAAAACCCTGCACTAACACAAAATGTGCTGCGGGAACAGAGCAATAAGAGTGCCCCTTCCTCAGGGCAAGGCAGGCTGGAGACTCCATGGACTCAGCACAGAGCCTCGTGCCTCCTAGAGAATAAATGGCTTTGAGATGTTACTTATTGGAGTTGAACTAACTTTCAGCATGGGCTGAGACACGTTGCCTCAGTGCATCAGTTCAAAGCAGGTTCACTCCGTGCTTCAGCAGCTTTTGCTTGGCCTTGCTCGGCAAGCTGAATGCACTGTCGTGAGGGTTGGGAACACCCGAGTTGCGGAGAGGAGCACCCAGCTGCTGGAAGTAGGTTTCCTGGACGGGATTCCGGCAGGCGTACACGGCCGTGGAGGCGTTCCTAGCAGGGCAGGAGAGAAGGCAGCGGTCAGGATTTACAGCTTTGTGCAATATCCACTTCAACTCACCATTGGGATGCTTGTGGCACTGGACTCCCAGCTCAAGAGAGGGACTTTTAGGTCTTTCTCAGCAGAGCAATGGAACGCAGAGCTAAAATGGGCACCAAAACCCTGCAATGTACTGCCAGAAGGTCAAAGGCAACCAGACCCTCCTTTTCAAGGGTCCTGGCATCCTAAAAGAGAAAGCATCATATGCCTCATCCTCTGGGACCTACTCAGCAGCATTAATACCCATGCATGTGGCCATCCTCTGAATATTTCCCTTGCTGGCAGACCAGCCCAGTATATCAAGAGTCGGCAGTTAAACGCTCCTCGCGTCTAACACCCCTTCTTCCCTATCCCACTGCTGCTGTCCAAAACCAAATCCCAGCACAGCACCCTTGTAGCAGGAACCATACAAGGTCGTTTAGTCACACATATGATGAAGCTCAGACAATAGTCAGATATGGTAACCACGAAAGCTCAAGTAGTTGATTAAAAACCACCACTCAGTATTTACCTGCAAGAGGGCTGGCAGGAAGCAAAGCAAAGGACTCTGTATTCCTCCTTGACGGAGGAAAGCAGCAACCGATATGTTTGCTGACACCTTTCTGTGACAACTCTCCATAAAAGAAAGCAGTTTTAGTCATCTTGTTACTCAGTCTGATTCACACATGGAGTTGCTTTTTTTGGGGCAACAGAGAATATGCCAGCTTAGCCGGTATAGGATTTAAGGAGCTAGTCAAACTAATGCTAAACAAGGAGTTCTCCAGCATCGAAGTGTATGATTCACATTCCCTTGGCAAGCTGTGTCAGAGAAGTGAAACAGTGTAATTCCCAGAAGCATCTTTATTTCATCATGTTTTGCACAAACAAGCACAGCCAGGCAAGCAGAATCCCTGTGCACTCACAACATAACCATCCTCCCTGAGATCAGCTGCAGGAACGGGGGGAGCGCTGTAGCACAAGATCAGCTTTAGCCGTGGCTGTGTGGAAGGGCTCCGGCTGTGATAAGACCATCTTGCTTGGCGCATTACAATTGAGTTTGCCACGCACATTACAGTGTGTTTCCAACCCAACAAGCCGTGCAAGAAAACAAAATCTAGGTTGCCAATTCTAGGCGCCTTTGGCTCCCAGCCGAGACACAAATTTATTAGGAACAGCTATATTTAAAACTGTGTCTTAGAACCTTATGGTGCCAGGAACTGGCAATATTCTAGCACTGTATCTTAATCCAAACCCGTGGCACAACTCAGCTGTGCCTTCAGTTCACTTGCCTTGGTGCCATTCTAGCCTCTCAACACCCAGATCACGCGGAATATTAAGTAACCCACATCTAAAGAGCAAACTTCAGGGAACGAGGCGACATGACTGACCCTTGGCAAGAGACACCGGTGCGATTACAGCATGCCAAATCTCAGCAAGCCTTAGACAAGGGGCTCCTCTCTTCGTCCTATTCTGTGTGCCACACAGCACTCCTGTGCCTGGAAGAGGAGGGAGTTATAAGCACACCTTACCTAATTATCATTTCTGAAGCAGTCGGAAGCTGGTTGAAGTCAGAGTGGATCAGTGTCGCAGCTCTCAGGAAGTGCCGATCCAGAGGGCCAGGTGTATGGGGCAGGTTGGCTGCAGAATAGGAGTAAGGGCTGTGGGTTAAAAGCCCGCTCTGTACATGAGTGTGTCCCCATTTACTGAGCAGGAAAGAGCTGTGGCCCTCTCCCACAGCCCCGGATATCTACAGAACAGAGACTGGGTGACACTCTAAGCCCCAGTGTGACCTCAATGAAATTAGTCAGCGGCTCACAGCGTGCTCAGCCATGCACAAACAACCCTGGTGTACCTTTCCCTGCATGTACACACATCAGAGGGGTAACAAGACCCCAGATCTGGGTTACCTGGAATCACTGGGGCTTCTATCTTTCCCTAAAGCACTTCTTCTAAGCTGGAGAGAGATGGGAGACTGCCTGTGAGGCTGCCAGAAAAAGGGAAACAGTAGAATGAAGTGGAACAATATGTGCATGGGGCTTTCTGCGTGTTGGTGGTCTACCCACCAATCCAGGGCAGCAGTCTCCAAACTTCTGGCTACTACCTGTTCCCAATTCCTGCTTCTTTTGGCCAGAAACGACTGACAAACACTGTTGTATGGCGGTAGAAAAGGCATCTCACCAGGGATCAATGAAGTCGAGGGAGGGAGGGAGGGCGGGCAGACAGGTTTGAAAAGGATGTTGAGTCCTGCCCTCGGACCTAGCCCTTAGCAGAACCCCAAGCAACACCTTTCTGAGCAAAGTGCCAGTGGCAGCTGCTCCATCTGCCAGCAGCCTCTGGCTCTCATCCAAAGCCATCAACAAGCCTTCAGCAGATTATAAACTCACAAAGGCAAAGCTTCCTCAATAGCTCCTTACATCCAGGCTATTTTTTAAGAGTTATAGCAAGCAATGTTTCTGAGAAGTTGTCTGAAGCATGAGAAAAGGTTACCATAAACCCTATTCTCCTCCTTATTCCCTCCTCCAAAGCAGCTGCTGTTCCAGAAGACAGAGGGCTTACCTGTGAGTACGTTCTGAATGCAATCATAGTGAGTGAAGCTGTAGGTTATCTTGGCTGAGGACGAGGAGTCTTTGGGCAGAGTCTCCCTCAGATGAACCTCAAGGCCATTTAGAGAAGCCAGACTGCTGTGGTACTGCAGACAGGGCAAAAAAAAAGGCAAGTGTTAGAAGCCCAGCTTCACCTAGACTTCCAAGGAGGTACAGGAGGGAGCTCGGGTGACTGATGTTGGTGACAAAGGGATTGGATCCCTCCATGCTGCTGCCCAGGCTCCCATACAGGAATGGCTGGGAAACTTGGGCACAGAGGAAAGCAGAGGAGTCTCACAGCTTACAAGTCAGTGAGATGGGGACTCAGAAAAGGGCACTCTAACCTGAAAATAAGCCATTAAACCACCTGATGCTATTAATTACAGGAAAACGCAAGACTCCATTAATTTACCATCAAACATTACTCTCCAGGGCTCATTTTCACATCCTGGCCATGACTCCCAGCTGCAGCAAGGAATATTCCTTTGCTTACCAGCCATTATTACACCAGACAGCTGGCACAACACAGGATGCAGCTTCACACGTTTGGGCTGGATTTAATTGCCTGCAGTGTTTCCCACAGCACCCTCTCAACACCTGAGTAAATCTTCTAATGGGCACCCAGCCTCGGTGCTGAGCTCCTGGCCAGCTGCAGACTGCAGGCACCGGGCTATCATCAGAAGGAAAAAAAGAAAAGCCAAAAAAACAGCCTCACCTTGGGGGTAACGACAGGCCTGGCCCCGAGCAATGGATTCACACAACATACTAACACGAAAGCCAAGCTACTTTCCCGACTGGACTTTCAGTAGCCCAGCTGCCCTGGCTGTGCTGAGGCTCGCAGGCAGCAGGCAGGGCTCAGGCAGGGCCGACGGGCTCTCCGGCAATGCTGGGAAGATTAACTCCATAATCCTCCAGCCTGCCCGTGTGCTTTCCTCCACCACAGACAGGATCAAGCCTCCATTCAGCAGGACGGCAGCGCCTGGCCTACCCTTGACCCTGCTGGTCACGGAGCAGATTTTCTTTTCTGTCTGATGAAATGAAAGGATAAGACCTAAAGACAGGCAAGGAAGTGAGCCTGAAAGCCTCCAAAGCCTCCTGCTCTGCAGGAAAAGCCTGTATTGGAACCCGCCTTCCCAGAGGGACGATTGGTACTGCCTGCTGTTCTCAGCTGCACAAGTAGCATATTTTACCCATCTTTGGTGTCATTCAGGGGCCTCAAAGCATTCGACAAACATTAATTATAACTAAGCTTTGACACCCCTGAGAGCCGAGGATCATTTTTAATCTACAGATAAACAAAGGAACAGACAAGCTGAGGTTACGCCTCAAATCCACCACGACGCCAGAAGCAGAGCCCGGCTCTACCTCCTCCAACAATACCCTTCCTCCTGGGATGATGGGACCTGTGGTGTATCTCTTCCAAAAGATAACAAACACCTGCACCTAGAAGAAGGGTGTAGTCAGAAGAACCCAATCACAGTCAAAATCCACACTGTGTGAAAGTACAGTTTTGCCAAGATGAGATTCAAAGCAAGAGTATGTGAGATGGAAGCAGCACGTTTGGGAAAAGAAGAATCTGAATGGAACTGTGCTTTGTCAACCCTGGGGCAATAAATAAAGCAACATCAACTGAAATGTGGTGCACCAGTGTCAGGCAGTTGATTTTGAGACTTAATGAACTGAATGACAAATTGAGTGAGGCTGGGTCCACTGCTGGCCTTGCCCAGGTATTTGATGGGAGGAGGACGTGCAATGTGTCCCTAGCAGAGCTAACCCCCCCCACAACATACACTAGCTACATCCTTCAGACGCTCCTTCTCATGGCAGGTCAGACATGAAGCAGAGCAGAGGTTGGTTTCCAGCCACGGGTGGCGCATGGGCTGCTGGGAACCACACTGCCTCCCAGCACAGCACAGCTGCACGGCCAGCCCGGAGCTGCAACCGGAGGAAACCCGGAGAAGCTGCGAGTACCTGTGCAATGAGGACGATCTTCAGCTCTCGAGAGCATCATCTCCTACCTGCCTGCATCCCCCTCTCTCCCTGCAACCGGAGAAGACACGGTAGACCGGGGGCCATTGTGCAGCTGCCTGTTGGAAACGAGCAGACAGGGGACAGAGCAATGTGCCATGTCTGGTGCAAAAGGCCAAGGCTGCGCCTCCTGCCCTCTGCTGAGCCTGCAGCAATCCCTTCCTCGGCACGCCAACCCTCACGTGCTGTGTGGAGGTGGCATCCCCCTGCTTATGGGGGCTGGGGGGAGGGAGGGGTGTCACAGCCAGAGCCTCCAAGTCCCAGAGCTCGGGAGTAAAAGGAGTAACCTTGAGGCTCTCCTAATACTGGGAGCCAGCATTAGTCTGAGCTTCCCTCCACCTTCCAGTCTGACGGTTAAAGAAATTAGGTTGTTCCTATGGCAACTGGCACATCAAACAGGCCCTCTGCAGCTTTGACTCAGCTCCCTGGTAGGGAAGCAGAGGCCAGGCGGCAGCTCTGCAGACTAATGCTTCACCGGGAAACGCCGGGGGGGCCGGCATATCCTTCCCCCGCAGCCCCATTAGCTGCACTCCACTGCCTGGCCGGGAAGCCTGTGCACTGAAGCAAATCCCGCAGCAGAGTAATTTGGGATTGCTCTGGTACGGCACCTATTTGCAGTGCCCAAATGGCACCCTTCACTCCAGTCCCTGGAGAACAGCACCAGGGAGTGCAGGCTGGGGACTCAGACAGCCAGATTTTCACGTAGAAAGGAAATGAGTAGGGGACTTGCTGCCAGACACATCTCTCTGGTGCTTCCAGAGTGAGAAGCTGTGACGTGCAAAGTGGAGGTTAAACAAAGAACAAAGCTTGCTTTCCAAAAAGCACTACAAAACTGACGGGGTTTCCCAACAAATCCCAAATCCAGCACAGGCCTTTGGCAGCCCGCGGGGCTGTCTGACAGTCACACCTACATGTTCTGCTCCGGTGCTGGCACTGACAGACAACACCAGGCAACAGGAGTCGCCTGCGAGACAACACTCTCACCTCTCAGGCTCGCTGCCTGACGTTTGCGAACAACCTCCCACATAGCTTCGGTTGCGGTGACGAACCCCAAGACAAATGGCTTTGCCTTGCACAACAGAGCAGGTGAGGAAAGAGATGGGAAGCGTAATCCAATGCTCGCTCTTCAGTTGTAACTCCTGCCCCCCCCCACCACCACCAGACAAGCAGCAGTGAGCGTATCTGCAGGTGTGGAAGAGCTTTCCCACTTACCACATCTTCAATGGAGCTCTGGTCCTCTCCGAGGTGATCTTCGGCCAGCAGGGAGAGCACAAGCCCCTTAATACAGTGAACATACAAGCTCATTCTAACCGGTTTGCACTGTTCGTCTGACTCCACGCCAGCCTGGGTTCCCAGACTGTCCACCTGAGGCAGGCAGCCACTCTCCCCACTCCTGGGACTGTGCGTGTTCTCTGCTGCGTCACCGGGCAGACTCTGCTGAACCTCTACAGCTGACAGCTGACTCCTGCTTTGGAGCTCTGATTGTTCATCGGTGGCTGGGCAATCCAAACCCCACACATTGCCATCAGCTGCACCCCTGCCTTCTCCAGAGACACTATTTTGGCTCAGAGTCCCTTGCTCTTGTTCACTCGACTTCCTTCTGCTCAGCTCTTGGGCAGGAGAGCAAATAGCTGGACTGCCACTGGCTGCAGAGTAACTTTGGAAACTGCGCTGCTCAACATCAGTGTCCACAAGAGATTTCCCCATGTTCTGACTCTCCTGCTCCCAGGCGTAAGGGTTTGGAAAGCAAAAGCCTTCCAGACATGGACCTGTAGTTAGAGCATATTCAGCAGTATGGAGTGTGGAAGGGCTTGGCAGCTGCTTCGTGTCTCTCTCTGATGGGAAGGATGCTTTTCTACTGAGCTCTGAGCTTTTGCTGTCTGGCGTGCTCAGTTTTGCAGTTGGAGAATTCTTTGTACTGGCTTCCATTTTAGGGAAGCCCTTCAAAGGACCTGTGTTTGCAAGGCTGCCTGATTGCACAGCATCTTCTGGTGCAGCTGTGCTTGAAGCTTGCTCAGGTGACTCCTGCACAGAGATATTACTCAGGTCTTGGTTTTCATGAGCTCCTGTTGATTCCGAAACTGCCTGGGAGCGGAGAGCATTCTTCTCTCCTCTAGGGCTTGCTGGGGACACGGATGACCTAGCGGGAGATGACAAGTTGATTAAACTAGTGAGTAGCATCTGTTTGGAGTTATTATATACCTAATAACACTACCACCTCCTGGTAGCGTTCAATAGCTGACCTATTCTCTGCTACAAAGAGCATACACCTTGGAAAAGGACGGGCTAAGGTCTAACACAGGTGAAAAGCACGGGCCTCTTACACTGCAGACTCCTGGGAACATCACTCCCTTATTCACAAAGCACAAAGGCTCTAAGCAGCACTGAAAGCTCAGAAACAACAGAAGATGGCAGTTGGTCTAGGGAAACAGTTCTGCTTCAGGCTTCTTCACAGTAGAGACAGGGACACCACAAATTCTGTCCAGCCTGAAAGACCTCAGGTAGCCTGAACAGCCGGATGACAGAGTTTGAGTTAGTATCAGAGAACACAGTAACAATGGCTAGCGACGACACAGCGTTACACGTTAGTTCCCTTGGTGCAAAAGCCTCTCTATGCATCAGGTTGATTTCCTACCTCGTCATCCACTCCACTGGAAAGTCTCGGAGCACTGAGACTTCATCTTCTGTTAGGAATACAGGGATGATACGGACACCTTGCGGCAATGGAGAATCTGCAAGAGCAATGGAGGTTTGAGGATTAAATTAACATACCCCAGCATAAAGAACAGAAGCCAGACTCCATTAGCCCAAAGGCTTCTGCAGAAGAAGGCACGCTATTATCCTGTATCCTGGGTCATCACAAACTGACCATGTGTGACTAGGCAGCATTTTCCCATCCTCCTCATACACTTAATGCCTGACAGAGTTAAATTCTTCCTTTGTGTTTTTTCTCTAACTGTCCTGGCAGAGTATGTATAAACTGATGCTCAAAACGATGACTGAAGGTTTGGACTGAAAGCATCAGCCATCTGTTTTCAGGGCTCCGACAGTGGCCAAGTAGGCACATGGGTAACTGGAATTAAAGCAGGCATGTTGGGAATCTGCAAAACTGACAATTAAACCCAAAAGAGCAAAATCCTTCGCTTAGCCAAAGGAAGGAACTAGTTCTCATTACACAACACCCACTGGCACATGCTGACTAGTGGCAGCAACACCCTCAGGGATGTACTCCTGCATCCAGTAAGAGCTTTGACGTGAATCCCAGAAAACCAGCTCATGCTCTCACTGCAGAGGATGCAGCCCCAGAGGGTTGCCCACATGCCGCTGCTGTGCATTTGGCAACCAGTATTCTGCAGCTGGATGCTCACCAGGCTCCCGCTGCTCCTCACCTCCAGGCTCACTCTGAAAGAAAAGCCAAGAATCAGCTCTGTGGCATGACTCAACACTTGCCATCAATGCCACTAGGACATCTCTTCCAGCCTCCTCAGCCTCCCTGGGACTACAGCAGACCCCAGACCATCCCCTTCAGCAAACGCTGTGACTGGTTTCCCGTGCTGGGCAGTGGTTTGTTCCTTAGGTAGCCCTCAAAGTCAAGGGGACCTCCCAAGAATCAAAATACACCTGAAAGCAAGGACAAATACCACAATTTGCCATCACTGCCTGCTTAGGGCACAAAAACTTGGTTCACTCAACCAGAGTAAGAGCTGAGGCCTTCTTCATGTCTGGATCTTGATGGCTTTTTTGTAGAAGATCTTGAACCACATAAATAATTACTTTTGACAAGTTTTAATGCAAATGAAAATTGATCTATTTGTCACTTTCGGACATTCATTGTGTGTATACTTAGCACTAAATACCTAAACTTGGGTAAAAAGCTAATCAAAACATCACATAGGTGAGAACTCATGAATTCAGTAACTTAAAAAAAAAAAAAAAGCAAACTCCTAGCACAGAAGTCTTGAAACCTTACTCCATCATAAAAGCTTTTACCATCAGCATCAATATTTGTCCTTCCCAGGAATGGCACATGTAAGATCTATGTGACAAGAGCTCCCACACCGCATCCTTACAAGTGGGTATCTGCACGCAGGGAACATGTTTAGCAACATACCTGGCCTGGAGACTCATCGCCTTGCAGGAGAACTTTGGCAGTGAGAGAGGGCGGCAGCTGGGTGCTCACAATCCTAAAAGGACAAAACAAAGTCATCCACGAGCAGAGTGTCATTTCCTGAAGCTCAGTTGTAGACTCCCATCACTCAGTGCATCAGGACAGGAAGAGCCAGCAGTAGTGCCACACTAGACTTTTACTTGTACAAAACTGAGGGTGCTGCAAGACCCCATTTCACAGCTGGGTGACCTCTGGGGAGTCTCTAAGGTTCCATTGCACCCAACTCTGCTGGTACTGCCAGAGACTCTGCAAGGGTTGAAGGGCCAGCCCCAGACATGTGCTGGAGCTAACACGTTGCCACACAACAGAAACACAAGCTGAGTGACCATCAGGACTCTCGTTTTCTTCTTTTCTTTGGGTCAGTTCCACTCAACTCAGGAAAATTGCCTGTTGGCATTTACTTTGGGCCAACAAATCTGGTTTTGCTGAGTCAAGACCTAAGACAGACCAATCCACACAGGCTTCCTGCCACCCCACGAAGAGCTGCGGGCAGTGGAGAAGATTTGGAAAGACTAGCACTCAAAGTACTGCAGCACAGGCCCCTTGGACAGGGCTTCCAAAGGTATTCTTGGTCTTTCCGTTTACATCTTGTTGAGATCCACATTCTGAAGATTCTCCAAAAGACTCTATTAAAGAAGGAGAAGTTTATCTCGAACACAAAGCCCTTTGTAGTGCTGTAGTAAGACTCAGAGTTCAGAGAACTCTGATGACATTTGGTGAAAAAAAAAAATAAATAAATCTCTGCCAGACCAGCGATACAATGAGACACACACATCGGTCATGGGCAGACACAGGACAAGACTCCATTTTCAAGTCAGATGTCCACTTCCACTGCAACATGCTGCCAGCTTTAAGGTGCTGCAGTGACTCATGCTCAGTGTCCTGCTTGCAAGTATGAGATCACTCCCTTAAAAATGCCTGGTCTGCCTCCGTCAGACCTGGAAAGATGCACACAGTGTGGCATATTTCCAGTGCTCGTAAAAGGTGTTACAGGAACAGCTTATGCCAAAGAAAAATGGCACTTAAATGCTATTGCCAAGAAATTCTCAGAATCCTCCACCTTCTGTCTTTCAAGGCCACCTTTGAGGCTTTCCTTGATGCTGTTCAGTGCCACATCTGCAGTATCTTCAGCTACGATTGGTTGAAAGAAGCCAGCATTTCTTGTGGGAAATTACGGCTCATTCTTCTGTGCACTTTTACCAGTATAGACAGTGGTCCTGGCCAACAACTCAGTCAAAAATACAGACATACAGACACACACGTGCACTGTATTTGCAAGATGGCAAAGAGAACACTAAGGGGAAAGAATAATATTCACACATCTTTCTTTTTCTTGGTGACTTTCACCTAAAAGGCTTCAAACTAGAAGAGGGTAGATTTAGATCAGATATAAGGAAGAAATTCTTTACTATGAGAGTGGTGAGACACTGGCCCAGGTTGCCCAGGGAAGCTGTGGCTGCCCCATCCCTGGAAGTGTTCAAGGCCAGGCTGGACGGGGCTTTGAGCAACCAGGTCTAGTGGGAGGTGTTCCTGCCCATGGCAGGGGGGTTGGAACTAGATGATCTTTAAGGTCCCTTCCAACCTAAACCATTCTATGATTCTATCATAAAAAGCCTAAAAAGTTCAGTCTTCACATCCCGCTGAATATCAGAGACAGCAGATTACACTAAAACCCAAACCTTTAATTTCTTCATGCTTCCATTTCTCCCACTGATAAACACAGATAACCATTTATCATCTTTGAAATACACCAGCAGACAGGGATTACCTTGCCTGAAGCATTCATGTTCCTGCCAATAACAAACAGCAGCCCTGTGTGTACAGCTAGTGCCCCTGCTCTGCTCCCTGTATGCACTCTGGGATCACAGCCCTGGGATGGGGCAGATTTAACGTGCAGGTTAACCCTTTGGGTAATGTGTGGTTACTTACAAGCCTTTGTAGAGAATGCAGCCTGCCAAAACATGGGGAGACCGCTGGCAAGTTTGCAAGATGAGGGCTGCTTTCAGTAAAAGCAGAGGGTCCACCTAGACAGGGAGAACCACAAGAAATTAGGCCAGAGAATCCTGGGAAATGCTCAAAGCAGCATATAAACACAAAACCATTGGCACTAAGGCACCTCTAGAGCCAGACACTGCAGAGGACAGCCTTTTACCTTGGTTTTGTCCAGATTCCAGAGAGAATTAAAAATCTTGTGGAGGTCACTGGTGTTTTTTTGGATATGTTTAATGTATCTGTCCCACTGCCTGCTCAGTTCCTCCGGAGAAAATGCCTGCAGACAACAAAAATCCACACAGACGTCACTGCACAGGCCTTAATGTATTCAGGATGGTTAGATGCAATCAATCTGGGACAGCACCTATAGGTGACTGTGGGAAAATAACGGAAGATTGGCAGGGAGGATTGTAAACACGCTCAAGTGACCTGCAGCTGAGGTGTCAAAAAACACATATATCATACTAATAATTGTTTAGTCTTGCGTGCTTGACAAGTACAACATCTGTGTTTAGAAAACATAGGCCTGTGATAGACTGAGAGGCACCCTATCGAACGTGCTTGAGATTCCTGCCCTGCTGTCGTGGTTTGGCCCAATCAGGTGGAACGACAGACGCTCTCTCTCTCCTGCTCCACTTCCGAAGGGAGGCAGGACAGAGAGAGAGAAAAAGAGAGACTTAAGAGTTTAGAGGGAACTAAACTACTTTAATGAAATATTAATAATAAAATAATAAAAAGAAAATAATGAAATACATACAAAACCATATCAAGCTCCCGGGATGACAATCACACCACCAGCAGGTACTGGGGAAGTCCCAGACTGGACCCAGTGACAGACGGGAACTGGATTCCAGATCTGGATTCAGGATCGGGATCAAAGGCAGACAAACAGAGTCCTCCTCGGACACCAGCCATCAAAGAAAGAGGGCTGACCCTTTGATCCCTCAGCTTTTACACCGAGCATGAGGCAGATGGGATGGAACACCCTGTGGGTCAGTTTGGGGTCACCTGTCCCGTCCGCTCCTCCCCGCAGGTGCGACCCCTCTACGCTTTTCCGCTTCCCACCCTCCAACGGGGCAAGGAACAAAGTTGGCTGCCCTTGGCTGTGACAGCCATAGGGATCAGCAAGAGCCTCTCTGCATCCCATTCCTTGGCACCAACTGTAAACATGGGTCTGATCACTCCGAGAGAGAACAGTTTCTGCACAACGTGCTGGTCATTTCAGCAGTTAGAAGAGGCCTAACTAAAAAGTAAAGTTACTGGACAAAATTGGTCCTGTTTTACCTCAAACCAGGACACCTGCTGCGGGAAAGATAAAAGCACAGTGGTGAACTATGCCTGCTTGAATCCCTGATATACAGGCGAGAACAGCAGGTTCGGTAACTCTCTCTAGCAAGGACGGAGCTCCACGGTGCCTGCCTTCCCACTTGCGTGCCTCTGCCTGGGTGCTGCTCCAGAGATCCCCCGGTTGGCAAGGTAGCGAGATTAAATCGACTCCTTGCATTTCATCCGTGGTTTCATGGTTGTTCCTGCCTGTGTCGGCCCACACAGTGACAAATCTTGTGAGGATAAGGAGGAAGACGGTATCGAATAGAAATTGCTTTAGACTGAACACCTAGGAAACTTTCAGTAGACGCCCACATCACCTCTGTGCAATAGAGGGATGGGCCTGTCTACTTTTCCAGGTCCCGATTCTTTGATACGTGAGCTTGCTCTGACCCTTGCTAGTAGGAAGACAACATAAGGGAACATGCCAGCACATATGTGCCTGGGGAGAGTTTGGCCAACGTGGAAAGTCTTTAAGATCTCTTCCTAGGCAGAAACATCACGGCTACTGATCTTTAATTACCATGTACGCATGCTGCACAGGTCCATTGTAGAAGGTGAAGAGGCTGATCAGCTGCTCCAGAAACCGTCGACAGCTGACATCAGGGAGCTCAACAGCACAGCCCAGAACCTTTAATATAGAAAGCCATGAATGAAGAATGTTTACTGACAAAACCCAAGCACAGCAGGTGAGAACAACTCTTATCGCTTTCAAATGAGTATCAAAGGCGTACAAGCAGTTCTGTGGCAGGCAAACATCCCCCGGATTCGCAAGTCAGATGAAAAGGAAATTCAAAAAATACCCACAGAAGAGCCCTAGCGCAGACAGGATAAATAAATGGTATCAGGATTCCAGCATTTCAGACACGCTCCCTTCCCACGTTAGATGACCTCGCTCAGTGCTCTAATAGCTAAGAACGTTTTCCTGAAACTAAGTACTTAAAAATATTCAAATTAACTTGTTATTTACAGCGATGAAGATGCTTCATTTAGGTTTTGAGTTGCCGAGAGAAACGGAAGTGCCAGGCCTTCTGCCTCAGAGAGAGCCCAGTGAGCCCGAACAGCACTGCCAATTAAATAGGTCTGACTGCTCTCAGCCCAGTTTCCAGGGGGTGGTTTGGGGCATTTTTGTCACAACTCTGCCACACCCTGCTCTTTATATACTAAATGTCTGTTGACACTAACAAAATTCTGCAGCAGGGAATACTGAGGGTTAGAAGTAAAGAACAATCAGACTATCAAATAGGGAGGCTGAGTCCTTAATATAAACTGCAGCACACAGAACCCCATTTCCAGTCATTGCCAGTAACCCAGGGATACACACAATGATGCAGAGCTCAGCTTTTTACAGCCATTGCCAGGCACATCTTAAGAAAACAGGTTGGGTGTGGACACACAAATGAGGTATGTGAAGCTTTTCACAGAGCAGCTGAAGTGACTGCCACAACACATGGCTGTAGCCTGCACTAAACAAAATTTAAGTTACCTTGCAATGAAAAATTGTGCATTACAAGCTCCAACTCTAGCTCCCCCCAGGTCTATCTGTGTGCAGCCCATTCCTGGGGGGAAAAAAAAAAAACAAACCCAAAAGCCCTCTTTGTTTGATACAGTAGTTCAGACTCTCACTGTTTTCGCTCTGTGACTGCCTCCAGGTCTTCTGAACTCACCCACAGGTAGTCTCCATCCACTACAACTGCAAACTTGAGCTTCCTCAGGCGAATGAGACTTGGAGGAACTCCAGAAATCTCAGTCATGCAGCGCACCACTCCGGCAATCTGTCCACACAGCAGTTCCTGATGGTCAGGGAGAGTCTGTCGAGGAAGGCAGGGAAGAAAGACCTTTTTTTTTTTTCTCTTCCCTTTTAAAAGGACTTGGAAAAAAAATCACTACTGTATTCAGGCATTCATAAAAATTAATTATAAGTTCAATTCAATTATAAACCAAATACAGTACTACAGGCAGACTTCTGGGGAAACAATTGACTGCTTTTTTTCAGGCAGCACAAGGGCCTAGAGCTTATTTAGGGGCATTTTCACCCCTCCTGTGTATTTATTCACATCACCAGAACAGCCCTGGACTCTACTGGATGGTGCCACTGAGCAGAAGCAGAGCGAGGGAGCAGAGTGCAACACCGCCGTGCCCGGCCTCAGAAGCCCGAGGACTTCTGCGCAGCGAGCCTGGTGGAGCACCACCCCACTCTGCCTGGTTCTAGTTGTGTGAATTTTCTTAAAACTTCTTTGAATACTAGATAAGAATGAATCCAAAGCTCCACCTGGAAGTCTGACTGTTCCCGAACCAGAATTATCGGCACTGACCCACAACACAGGCACTGAAATAAAAGCAGACGTTACCTGAGATGGATAGAAATAACAAATCCCAGCGCTCGTAGGATCTCCTTCTTCCTTAACCTTTGAACCGTCATAAAGGAAAAAGTAATTCCACCTAAAAAAGCAAAGCATTGGCAGAAACGATTGCGTATTTGAAAACTGTTACGCTTCTCCCTGTCCTTTCTATTATTTCAGGTGGAGCAACAAAAAGCTGATTACAGATGAAGGGAGTCGTGGTTCTTACGTCATCGCGCTGAGTTGAGACACAAAAGCAGCACTAAAAGGGTCCCACACTATTAAAGCTGACCACTTTTCTGGGCTGAAGAAAGCTTCCCTAACTCTGCAGCTACGACACGAGGAAGGAGATACGGACCCGTGAGCCATTCTCCTGTCCACATGGAACAATTACCATTAAGCATTAATCAGGTGCAGCCCAAAGGGTTCCCACAACCGGCTGCTTTTAATTCAATCGCCGAGTGCAGCCGACAGGCCCCGGGCAGCACAACATGGACGCTTCCTTCCGAAGACGGCCCGCGCTGCGATATCAACCGCCTCAGGATTTCAAGGAAATACACGTTTAATGACACTTTTCCCTACTCCCGCTAGGAAGCACCTCGTTACAAGCTTTGCCCGCGCCACGCGTGACCGCCCGCCCAGCCCACGCCGCGGCTGGGCAGGGAGCAGCCCCAGCGTCCCCTCCACGCGGGGACCACGGACCGGGAGAGCCCCGGGGTCGCGGCGGGAAGCCCGGGGGACGGGGCTCACCATGGCGCCGAGCCGGACTCCGGCGCGGCGGGGCGGGCCATCGGCGTCGGGGTTCCCGTCGGCCGCGACGGGACCGAGCCGGGAGAGGAACCGTCCCTCCGGTGGTGGCCCCGGGGCCGCCGGGGCTGAGCGGCCCGGCCTCCTGCCGCCGCTTCCGGGAGGCGGTGGCGCGCCGGTCCCGTGACAGCGGCACGTGACCGCCCGCGCTAGGGGCGCATGGCGGCGGAGGGCGGGTGGCGCGTAGCGGGCGGGCGGCGGCGGCGGGTCCGGGAGGAGGCGGCGGCGGAGGGCGGCGCGGTGCTGCGGAGGCTGCGGGAGGCGCGGTGAGTGCCGGTGTATCGTTCCCCCCCCCGCCCCGGGCTGCCGGGCCCCGCTGACGCTGCGCTTCTCCCCGCAGGAACGATCTGCTGAGCTCCGGTTTTTGGGCGGCGAGCACCGGTGGGTGCGGCTGGGGGAAGCCGGAGAGAGAACGGGCCGCCCCCTCCTCCCGCCGGGTCTGACGCCTCTCTCCCTGCCCGCAGGAGCCGTGCGGGCCCCGCTGGGCGGCACCGCCGAGCCGCCCGCCCGCTGCGTCTGCTACGGCCTGGGGCGGTTCAGCAGCTGCCCCGCCGCCCGGTACCAGCTGGCCTTCCTGCTGCTGCTGCTGGAGGAGCTGGGGGTGAGGACGGGGCGGGAACCGAGGAGGAGGGAACCGGAGGGGGCCCGCCGCCCTGGCCCCCGCCCACGGCCGCCCCTCTCCCCGCAGGTGCCGCCCGGCCGGTGCTCCGTGTTCGACCCCGCGTTCTCCGCCCAGGAGGCGGCGGCGCTGGTGCAGCTGGGACTAAGGCTGCTCCCGGACAACGAGGTGAGCGGGACCCCCGTTCCCGGTGGTGCGGGGCTCCCGGGGCCAGACCGCCCTGGGATCCAGGGGGTGAGACACCGTCCGGCCTCCGCTGCTGAGGCTCAGGGAGCGGCTGTAACGGGAAACTTTGGTTTACCTGCAGGAGGGGAAACATGGCATTGAGGGATCGGCCACGCTTTTTTACATGGTCCACTGCGGGAAAGCCTTGTACAACAACCTCCTGTGGAGGAACTGGTCTGCAGGGGCACTATCCAAAATGGTCATCATCGGGAACAGCTTTAAAGGAATTGAGGAAAGGTGCGTGCAGCCCCCACAGGGAAAGGTTCTGGTGCCTCCAACAGCATTTTCCTCTCCTTGCTTCCTTTACTGTTTCTGATAATGATTTCCATGTTTTGTTCATTTTCAACTTGCTGTCACATTTGCAGTCATCAACCATCTGTCCCACACCCCTGTTCAGAAAAGTTTTCTTCATTTCACAGGAGCGTCATGTCTAATGCTAGTTACCTTGTGTTATTCTAGATTATTGTCAAGAATATTGGAGAGAGATTACTCTTACATAGCAAAGGTACGAGCCACTGGTTTTTTAACATTATTGTTTTTGTGTTGACAAAGCACCTTTTAGTGAGAAAGGAAATTAATTAAGAGGGTGGTTCATTTTTATATTATAGGGGCCAGGAAAAAAGGTTTTAAAAATAATCGCTTTAGGATCATTCTACGTTATCTGCAGAACACACTGCACACAGGCATTGAGGTTAACCTAACACCATCCTCATCTTCACCGACTCTTGACTGAACTTTGCAGAAAGATTCTTCTGTGTTGTACGTAACTTTTTCCCCAAACGCTCTTTAGGTCTTGAAAGGGACAGAGGAAGTGGCACTCCCAGACCACCCTCGGTACCTGGATACCTTTAACGACACCTCCGTCCACTGGTTTCCCTTGCAAAAACTGAAGGAACTCTCCCCGGAGGTCTGGGACTTCGTGGAGGAGCCGACGTACCAAGAATGTGAGATCATCAGAAAGGAGGACAGAACTGACCAGCGCAGTTCTGGTGCTGCGGAGTCCTGACCGCTTCGTCTCTTCCCATGGCAGCTTCTGCACAGCCGAGATGAAGCTCAAGCACTGACAGTGTCAGCGTGCTCTGCCAAAAGCGGCAGCACCCAAATGCTGAGCGCGATGGGACATTTTTGTAGCTTAATTATTTAATAAAAGGTAAAGCTGTGCTTTGACTTATACTCACTTACAGTGAACAAATTTAAAACCTGCCTTTTAAGCCATCCATACCGCATGATTGGTCTTTTGATCTCCTCCCCTTTCACAAACAATTCAAAGCCTTTCTGTGTAGTGCACACATTTTGAAGCATCAGGCAGGGGGAATTAGTTGACAGGGGTTTTTAGCTTAAGGTATTGGTGTCTAGTTGCAAATGCAGGCTTAGAAAAGCTTTCTTGCAGGCAGGGGGCCTTCAGCTGTCCAGTGCTACAGAAAATGGCTCTTCAGCTGTTCTGTGAAGAATTAGGTCATCTCCCTCTAGGGGAAAAAAAGCTTCGGTTTCCCTCCCTCACCTCTATGCCCTGAACTGCTGCGGTCCCACAGCACACTTTCCATGAATTTGCTGGGACAAATCCCCCCCCCCCCCCGCTCTGTGTTGACAGGGCAGAGGGTGCTGGGAGCAGCTCATGGCCCGTGGACAGGGACCAGGCTGAAGAAGCCATGAGCACACCTGGAGAGAGGTGGAAAGAGTCTTGGCTGTGTGTGGTAGAGAGGAGCCTGCTGCATGGGGGACGTTGTCATGACAGTAACTCTCACTGCCAGAGCAGCGCAGCAGGCAAGGAGAAGTTGTGACATCTCTGTTGCTGGAGACCTTCAGGATTCAGCTAGACCAGCCCTTGCTCATCTGTTGCTGGAGCAGAGAATCACCTCCTGTGGTCCCTTCCAACCTGCTGATAAACCTCTGTCACAGTTGGCAATTACACGAGCATCAGAAATGCTTGTTCCTCCCTGAGCACTGGCTTCCACATGTAGTTTCATCTCTTGACACTGCCTGAACAGCACTTCTAAGAAAAAAATCCTGGCACACAGCTACAGTTTCACTCTACTTACAAATCTGTAACTTCTTTATTCTAAGACAATTACACTAAAAATTTTAGCAAGATGGTCTTCACAGTTCAAAGCAGGGCCTCACTTGGCCATGTCAATGAGACTCTGCAGAGAGGTTGGCACCCAAGTCTTTTCTCCTTGTACAAACACAACACCTCTGTCAATGTAAATGACAATCCGTCCAAATGTATACAACTGTTTCCCTTCGTGCCGCTTTCCAATCACAGGCATGAAAACAATGTTGTGCTCCTCCGCTTTTGTCTGGATTAGGTCCTTAAAGTTCATTGGCACGGAGCTGGCGGCCATGCCGATGCCACGCTGGGCCATGTTCTCAGCCTCCCGACGCTCCTGCATGGCTTCGTACTGGAAATCTTTCCTCCGCTCGGTGTGAGTAAGGTAGGCGATGTTCTCTCGAGCGCCTGGCTGCATGTACCCACCTGTTTGGAGAGACAAAACACGTGAAAACAAGGTGCCAGTCCATTCCTAGTGCAAGGTCTATGGGTAAACTCATGCAGTAAAGTCAATCAATAATGCTCTGAATCCTCCTTTACACATTCTAATTCATTAAGTTTTACACTGTTACTGCTAATACAAAATAGACTAGCTAGGTGAATTGGAGAACTCCAGCAGAAGCAACAGGACTGGACATGTTCCCAAATCGTATCTGTGCATGCACAGGAAAGGAGGATGCTGCACTGCTACTGCCAAGGGGAAAATGCGAACAACAAAAAGAACAGCGACAGAAAAATACTCCTCAAAGCCAGAACTCAGCCTGTGGTCTCCACAGGCCACTGCTGTGTTACAAACAGTGACTATTGCAAAAATCAGGCTAAGGATGGAGCAGTACCATACTGCAGGAAGCAGCATTGCATCAGGAGCACTTTCACTATCAGCTCCCAGTTCACTTTTTGGCTGTATGACTATCATGCCAGAAATTTCTCAAAACATGAATTCCTCTTTGTGCAATGCTTGCCTGCAGTTGTATCGTTTTACCACAGAAATAAACATAACACTTAAACTGGGCCTCAAGGAATCCTCCATGTTCCTGATGCAGATTCTCCATCACACTGTACAGCAAGTGTGCAAGAGGAAGGTAGGAAAGGAGTTCTCAAGTCTTGGAGGGCAGAGCAAATTTCAGGTGCTGCTCCCTCAGGCATGGCCTTCTCTTTTATACAGTTTCATTCCCAGCAAATTCCTAACAATGTCTTTTAGGTCACAGGGAGAGTCATGTGGAAGAAAAAGGCACTGCTCTAAAGCTAAGAAGAAGAACCAGTATCTCACCATAAAGAAAAAAACCCCAACAAATTATAGCTTTAGAGGTCAACATCTTTAAATGATGGTCTCTCACTGTCCTGGTTTCAGCTAGGATAGAGTTAATGTTCTTTCTAGTGGTTGCTGTGTTTCAGATTTGGTATTAAAGGAAAGTCGATAATGCATATTGTTTTAGTTGTTGCCAGGTGGTATTTATATTATTCAAGGACTTCCCATAGAAGCTGAGAGGGAGCACAGACAGAACAAGCTGGCCAACGGAATATTCTGTAACCAGAGACTTCGTGCTCAGTATATAAGTGGGGGTTCGCCAAGGAGGGTGGGAATCTGCGATCACTGCTCAGGACAGGCTGGGCAACCAATTCACCTCATGGCGACAGTGACTTGTGTTGCACCTTTATCTTGTATATGCTTTTATCATTATTATTATTGTTATTATTTTCCTTTTCCATTATTGTTCTATTAAACTGTCTTTATCTCAACCCACAAGGGTTTTGTTTGTTTGTTTTTCTTTTCTCCTACTTTTCTCCCTACCCTTCAGGGGGGTGGGTGGGGGCAGAACTGAGCAAGTGACTGTGTGGTCCTAGCTGCCAGCTGGGGTTAAAACACAACACTCTTTGACTGACATAAAATACACTGCAATCAGGCAAGGCTGAAAGAGGCAGCCAGTCACCAAAAATCTGTTTCTGCTTCAGTGAAGCACAGTCAATTATTAATTAGCACCTTACAGGTGTTATTTATGGACACAGCAAGACAAAACACACTTTGAATTTCACTGCTCATGGGAGCTGCTACAATTAGCAGGGCTATGCCTAAATACAGGCTCACAAGAAACAAGCATTGCTGTACTGCCATCACAGTAAGCGGTGCCATCGCCATAAGCCACCTACCGACACTTGAAGAGACAGCCCGGTTCATGATATCAAGAGCTTCATTAAATTTGTCTTTGATCGATGGATGTGCTAACACCTGGTCTGAGAACATGGACTTCCAGCCCAAGTACCACTTTGTAATCTCTTCATAATTGGGGCTGTTACTAAGCCAAGAGCACAGCACCTGCAAAACAACATGACAGATGAAATGCAGTAGGACAGGTACATTTATGGAGGAGAGTCCTTATTACCACTTCATTTATTACTGAGCTTTCAGTAAAAGAAAGGACTGTGACAGTCTTAAGAAATAGTCTGTTCTGATGTGTACAGAGCTACGAGTGGAAATCACCCCATTTGGTAGTTAAACCATTTCAGCACTGGGGCAGCAATTTCTAGGCAGGAGTCACTAAAACACAGTGAATCAAGCCTGTTTACTCAGCCTTGATAGTTTCTCACCTGCAGCCACTTTGGGAAGAAGTGTTTCTCCAGCAGCCCAACAAGACTGGAGACAGAAATCATCCCCTCCCAGTCAATCACCCAGTAGAAGGCATCCATGTGCTGCTGGTGAGGGTTTATGATGAGTTCGTTCAAACACATCCCTGGAAAAAGGGGGAGAAGAGTCAGAAAAAGAACTTGACTCACAGTTTTATCAGTGCCCTGACCTATTTCATTAGCAACATACATGATTTGAGGAGCACCTGTATCGCATACTACCCTAAGGGACATACGGGATCTTTAAACTATTTGGCTGATCCCTGCCACCAAAACAGCACACTTCCATTTCCAGCAACTACAATTTGCCACTAGAACTGAGAAACTTAAAATGTTTGACTTTTTTTTTTCAGACTGCAGAGCCTTTTAGGCAGTTTGCATATCCAAATGGTGAATTACAAAATCTCACGGTGAAAGTATTAGCATAGAGCAACAAATACAGGAGTAACAGAGAGACATTTTATAGTTTGGTACTCTCTGACAGCTATCAGATATTCCTGTCAGCTGAAGAAAAGAAGAATTACATGATTTAGAAAAATAAGACAGAAAACATTGAGAATAATCAGAGCACTTCCTCATATTTTCCAAAATGTCTGCCTCTGAAAAAAGTAGCAGAAAAGAAGATGCAAGCCTGGTCTAAACTTACTAATAATATTCTTTGAAGTAACAATGGCAACCACGTTAACATGTATCTTTTCTAGGTGTAAGGGGGAAAAGTGGCAACCAGCAGATTCCAGAAATTTAGCCCTGTCTGGATTGTCTCACCTAGTTTAGGCACAATGTTTTTGACCATGAAAGCCTCCCATGACCCAGGTGTGAACACATCTTTCCAGGGCTGAAGGATAAGTTTGGCGGAGGAGTCACTGGGATGCCACTTCTGCAGTGCATTCGCCAGCTTGTTTCGGATGGGAGAATACAGAGGCTCTAATCGTGCCTGCATCAGGGGAAGCCAGGGATGGATCCACGAATGGATCGGGACTGTGTCCGTCAAAGGATTCCAGCTTTCAACCTTGAGGTAAAACAGAAAAGATTAAAATAAGTCCATCCATTAGCAGTAAGTCTTGCCAGATGCAAAAAGAGCCATAATGCAGCCCCCTAACTCCTAAATGCATCGGCAGAGGCAACAAAGTGGTAGTTTAGAAGTTCTAGTTGACTGAAACTCAAATACCGGTTCAGAGAACAGCTTCATTCTAATACAGCCCTCTCGTCTTACCTCTTTCTGTAGCTTGGGGAAGATGAGCTGATCCAGAATGTTATCTAGTATCCAGACAGGAACAACGTTTACCCAGCTATCCAAGAAATCCACCATCGATCCACAGTTCCTCGGTTGCCACTGCGCCACTATGTTTCTGACATATGGCATCCAGATTTCCCACATCAGTCTGGAAAAAAAATATAAATAAATCAAAGTTCAGCTTAAAGCTATAGCCCCAGGCCTAAATAAACCAAATGGTAACTGTTATTTAAAAGCTACTTCTTTTTATATAGCTGACAGCTGGATTTTAACAGACACATCAAGAGAATAATCTGGAAAGTATGCTTGTATCTGTTCTTTTCCATCACTGAGGAAGCAGCACTGGAAGATGCTGCACAAAGTACAACTCGTTTGGCCTTTACCTGTGAAAAGCATCTGTTGACAGGTCCTGCCCACTGTGTGATAATAGCTGATCATTTTCCAAAAGGTTCTTCCACTTGGCTATGATCTCTGTGCCGTATGTACAGTCCTGGAAATGATAAGGCATGAGCGGGCCTTTATCCTTTTTCATTAATTTCAGCTGGTATCTACAAAGAGCAGGCTGATGGTGTGGTTGGCTACAGACAGCTTTCTCACCCACTCAAAAGGCAAGCTAGGAGCTTGCAGCCGTGATCAGTAAAGTCCTAGAAGAGGAAAATCCCACTTTATGCATTTAACGTACGTCCAGGGGGGAAAGAGGATAGTCTGAACTTTTTCAGGTGTACAGATAGTTCAGACTCTTGCCTACCACAGCCTAAAAGGCATTGAGAATAGACAGTGCATATCTGACTATGCAAAAGACAGACCTCTCCTGCTTTTGCTAAAAACAAGAACTAGAGACTTAGCTTTCATCTACTTTTTCTTCCCAACAGCCATGAAAGGGATTAATTTTAAGCTTACAAGCTCCTAAATTGTTAGATGCTTTGCAGAACAGTAGCCTTCAGTGGTAGCAAATGTCTGAGAGTGGGTGCAGAGTGGGTTTTTGTTTTGTTTTGGGTTTTTTATTTTTTTTCCCCCCCCTCTCTCTCCAGACTGATCATGAATTTGGGACAAGGAGGGGGGGAAAGTCAAGATAATAAAGACTACTTAAGCCATCAAGTAAGAACTGCAGATAAATCAAACTAATACACACCTTGAGGGGATCCCAGTTCTTGAAGTAATCTTTCATGAGAGGATAGACTATTGCTACTGCCAGGTCTACCCTATCAGACATTCTGTACTCTTCATAGTACTTGTCTTGAAGCGTCTCGAAAATCTTTGCACACTCATCAAGGGTTAAAGGATTTTCACAACCGGGCTGCATCCGTCTTTCACACTCTTCCACCATCTCCAGCACCTTGCTGAGATTGCTAATTGCTGTCTCCTCGTGCGAGAGAACTTCAGACATCTTCTGTATCTCATGGGTCAGGTTGACAACCATGTCCCTCTCATACTGCAGCTGCCGGTCATTCTGGATGATCTCCTGCTCTGTGATGTCAATGAGAAGTTGTAAGTTGTGCTCCAGCTCAGGCAAGGCAAATCCCTGGGGCTTGAAGTCTTTGCCCAGTGGCTGCTGAGGACTGTCATCTGGGATATTGTGCTTGTGGCTGATTTGACTATAGCTGTAATAAACCTTTTGCTCCCGGCCTGTCATGTCTATAACCTTTCAACAAATAAGAATAAACATGTCTCAGAAAAATTGTATTTCATGCTTAAAAGAGGAGGAAATCCCTCACTCCGAACTGAAAACCAGAGATTTCAAATTAATTACTCCAGCAGACTACTAATACACACTGGTATTCTGAATAAGGCAACTGCAGATTGCCTCCAAAAAGTCCTACTCCAGACACGAAGAGTTAGAATGAATAAGAAACAATCTGGAATCAGAGCTGGAAGAGTCTCCTCTTCTGATCTCAGTTTTACCATTTTGCTGAGTAATCCTACGAGCAGTGATGATACAAGTAGTATACTATTCATTATTGCACAGAAGTATTAGGTACTTTTATACTTTTTTTAAAGACGTGTTAATTTTACATGAATAATTTTATTAAGTGCATACAAGACAAATCCCTTAGTGTCCCTTCTAGGTAGAAGATGGTTCAAACTATGTGTTTAGTTGTACAATCCCAATAAGGACAACTGTGCTTTCAGAAGTGGATGAGCGTTATGACAAACGTGAAACAATCAAACTTAACTTGATATTAAAAAAAAAAGCCACCACAAAAACCCGCATTTACGCTAATTTGCATTTTTCTGAGGCCAAAGAACTTGCTTTAAAACAAATCCAATGTCCCAGCTGACACAATGGTCTATTACATGATTCAGTAATGAGTCCGAAGCCTTGATTTTTACAAGGCTGCAGACAGCCAGTTCTTAGAACTGGCTTCTATTAAGGTTACTGATGGCTAAAAAGCACTCACAATACCAAATGTTTCCCAGAGATGCCACCTCTTGGCTTATCAACCTTACCTTGACTTGAGACAGCTCCTTCTGAGGGGCTGAAAGCTGCTTGCTGATCCTACCCTTGGCTTTCAGTTCTTCTACTGTCTTATAGCTGTATTTGGGCTTTTTCTTGCCTCCATTAGGATCCTTCCGCCACTGACTGAGCTCTTTTTGAAATTCCTAAACAAAAACAAAGAAGAGTTGTGGTTGCTGTTCTTTGTCACACCCCAAATTTTCCTGTTTTCTACAGGAAAATGAAGAATGCTCTACAGCAAAATAATTGGGACAGTGGTAAAGCTCACTGACAAATTGGCTCAGATGCGCTGGTCCAGCCAATCATTCTATTCACAATGTATGTTTTTGATTTTTTTTATGGTTTTTTGTTTGTTTGTTTTTTTAATTTAAACATAAGACAAAGACTGTTTACCTGGGGGGCCTCTGAAGGTGGGGTTCTATCAAGACTACTGGAATAAAGCAAGCCAGAAACAACAAAGAACATTACAGTGACAATATGTCTAAATGAAATGTGTGTGCTATGTCTTTAGATTCTTATCTAAAATGAGCCCAAACAGTTTTCTCTGACACAGAAGCTAATATCAGAACTGAATTTTGTACATACAACACAACAGGGAAACAGATATACCAAGAATTATACAAATACCTCCTCAGCTTCTTCTTCTGAGTCCACAACAGGAAAGTCTTGCAAAGACTGGCTGGTTCTTTCAGAGCCGTATGCCCCTACAGCTCCTTTGCCTTTTCTTTGCTTGGCCTCAATTGGATTGATAATACCTAAGAGGACGGTAGTTAGATCAGGAGCAGTTTGTTTATTGAGAGAGAATAGCGAATGCTTTCAGTACCCTAAGTTACCAAATCAGCACAAACATCCAGCCTGGTATTCTGCCTCTACCACTATGGTATCTTCTACCATTCCACTAAGTTCTTAGTGGCTATAAAATCACTTAATTCCAGCACACACCAAAAAAACCAAAGCAGAGTATTATTCACATCTGCATTTCATGCTTTTTTATTCTATCACATAAAATAACATATCCTTTTCTGTGAGCTGACTACCTTTGGAATTTATCTCCCTTTTCTCTTTCTCTTCTTCTCTTGCAAAAAACAAGAGTATAAAATTTGCCAATAATAATTTAAACATACTTGAATCTTATCATAAGGACCCAGATCACTTGCAAGAGATGCAAGAAAACAAGAATAAAGTTGTAAGCCATCTGGAGGATGCCAGTTCTTTAAAGAATCCAGTCTCTTCTCCAAACTACTAGTTAACAATAAACAACCAAGCACACGATCACAGTACCTTGAGCATTCTTCCCGAGACCTCTTCCAGGGACGTAACCCATCTTCTGGAGAAGCTTCTGCCCAATTCCCTTAGTGTGTCTCTCCCAGCTGCCAAAATCCACGAAAGATTTTGTCCCTCCTACAAAGCCTTTCTGACTAGGCTTGAAATTACCACCCTGTTAAAACAAATAAACAAAAAACCCCACACAACCTTAAGGCATCGTAATAACCAAGCTCTGTATAATTTCACTCAAAAGGAAGGGTCTTCCCAGAAGCAATTCAATTGTCACCTCACAGCACAGCTCACTATGTCATGACTTATGCATCCAAGTAAGCTGCCTGACATCTAAGCAGTTTCCTGAAATTCCTTAGATGGAAAAGGGAAGTCCTGACAAGCTTAGACTGAGGAACTGCCAGTTATTAATCACTACCACTGACTTTAGCTGAAGCTGATTCCTGATTCTTTCTGTGTTTGATAACTGAAGAGTTTGATTTTTAATCTATAACATGCCTAGATTTGTCATACTGCTCTGTGAGAGTAAAAAAAAAAAATAACAGGTCTTTGAAAGGCAGTAAACCACAAGCATTCTTTTATTTCAACCTCAACTGACCCAAGGGAATATTAAAGAAGATAAAAGGGCCTAAAAGGACTGGTGTTCCCAAGGACACACAACGATACACCAGAACAGCTACAAAAGAGAAAACACCTCCCTTAACGTCACGCTTTCACATGTGGCTCTCTGGTTGTAATTATTTCTCCCTTTCTTTAGTGCTCTATTACTGTTTCAGCACCTTTAGAACGCAGCTTAATTTTCATAAATATATTACACAGAATTAAAAACTACCTAGATAACTCACGGTTTTTAACTTTTTCGGCACAAACTCTTTAGGGATTTCTTCCTGCTTCACAGGCTTTTCATCTTCATCAGAGTCTTCTTCTGACACATCCTCAGCCGCTGACTTTTTGAGCCCGGCACTGATGAAGTTCACAGGGGCCGAGTAATCCCTAGAGCTACACCAAAACGAGACCTGTGAGTGAAGCCTGTTCCATTGGACCACTGTGCATTCCTACACAAGCCTGGGGACTACTATGCCTTACACCTCCCCTTAAAATGAAATATTAAAAACTGACGAGCAGTTCAACACTGTTTTTGCCAAGAAATAACCATTCTTTCCCCCTTGGGCAGCGGGGACACGCTTGCACAAGCAAAGTCCCCACAAGCAGCTCTGCGCGCCCCACAGCGCCCTGAGGGGAGCCCCTGTCCCAGATTGCGCTGTTCAGGAAGGCGTTGGCAGCCTGAAAACCACCACGAAACGGGGCAGCCACCCGAGCCTTGCCCCCGCGGACGCACCAAGCGGGGCACAACCGGGGACCGCCAGACGCGCGGCCCTGGGCGAGAGGGGACGGCGCGGCCCGGGGGACCCTTCCCCCCCGCCCCCAGCGCTTACCGCTTGCCGCCGAAGCTGGGCCGCTCCTCGTCCGAATCGCGCTCGGCCCACACGCCGTAGGTGGCCTCCTCCTTGCTCTGCCGGTGGCGCTGCCGGTGGGGGTTGAACTCGTTCTGCAGATCCCAGTCCGACACCTCGAAGTTCTCCATCTCCACGCCATCCTCCCCGTCCGTGCCGTACAGGTGCGACATCGACATGGCGACAGCTGGGCACCCCCCGCCCACACACGCCCACCCCGCCGCCCCCGGCCCGGTTCCGTTCCGCTTCGCCCCTCCCGCCCGGAAGTGAACCGTCTCCTTCCGGTGACGCGCACCGGGGCGCCGCTCGACCCACGCCCACAACCATAGAGCTGGGAGGAGCGGCCGCGCTGGGGCCTCACGGGCAGCGGCTCCTCTATGGTTTGGCGGCCTGCGGCGCCGCAGGGAGAGGGGAGCCGAGGCCGGGCCCCCCCCCGGGAGCAGAGAGGGAGGGCAGAGCCTGCGCTATTAAAACAATACTTTAATGGTGTGCAACAAAGGAAGGAGGCAGGGAAGGGAGGGCTCATATATTAACTCTGCAATAGCCTCTGTAAGTCACAGTGAAGGGAGGGCTGGGGGCGGGGGGTCACTCGCACCACAAAGGCTCTAGAAGGTCAGGACGTCTATTTCTGACCCGTGAATTAGAGAACAGCGTTACGAGACATTTAATCGCAATTTAACGAGTCCTCCGGCCACGGCATACAAAATCTCTGCCGATGCATGCCGGCGCCCCCGTCGAGTATGGATTTCCACAGATGCTTTCACCACGGAGCGTCGGGAAAAGGCAGACGACGGGTACCCGGCATGGAAAATGTTCAGCCTTTGCAAATAAATGCAAATACATTCCTCGTATAGCAGTCATTTTGGCAATAGTATTAGCAAGCAATATGCTTGGATAACCGATTTCCACTGGTGCCATTGCAAACTCTTCTTTGTTGGACAACAAAAGGCCATTTGCAGCGTTCTGGAAGAGAGAAACGCAGAGACTGAGGAGCACGATCTGGTCACGCCGGCACAGCAGGTGCCCGACTAATGGTTTTACAGCAGCCGCGATACAAAACACGGTTAGGAAGAAACCAACTCCCAGCTCCAGGATGACAGACACACAACTTCTCACTCAATGCTTCTGATTTTTTTTTTTTTTAGCACACTATACTGCTTTTACATAGGAACTAGTTTTTAAAGGGTCATTTTTATTAAGAAAAATGACATTTTATGTTTTAACGTAGAGGCTAGCTGAAAAGAGAGACTGAAAAACATCCAACATATCAACAGTTGTATCTGGAGCAGAAACCTGAGGTAGCAGCTTTGTTTTTCCAAACTGACAGCAGATGCAACTGCTTTATCTTCCCTTCCACGGGTCCACACCATGCCCTAGAAGGCAGCTGGGGAGTAGCTCGGCTCATCCACACACTTCCACATCCCCTTTCCATGCTTCCCGTGGGGACAGTCAGTAACAACTCTCCCAAGTGGGTGATTTCAATTTTGCTGAAGTAAGCCTGTTTCCAGCACTCAGAGAAAGAATTTCTGACAAATCATCTCACATAACGGTATTGTTCTGTAAACTTAAAGCAAATGTGAAGGAGATAATTAGCATAACGAGCGTGCCTGGAGCAGCTGGGCTAATCCACAGGCATAAGAAACTACATAAGCAAAATGCTAACCCTGGAGCAATGTGGCAGATTTGCCTGAGTCTCAAAATGAAGTACGAGGTCTTACCTGGAAATCATTAATTTTCTTAGTGAGAAGATGATGTGTTCTGAGTCACCTAGAATAATCCGGAAACAGAAGGGTCAGCTTTAAGCCACCATCTGCAACTCAAAACATTCCCGCTGTGTTCCCAGCAGCAAGAAAAGGAAATGTTTGGGACACAGAAAGCAGCACAAGGCCAGAGAACCAGCAGCTAGGAGAGGCTGCCACGAGACTGCAGCCTCTTGCTTTGCTACTGTTCACTCAACACGAACCACCCTGGGCGGCCATCCGGGAATCGCCAGGGTCACTTCTCCCAGTGAAAGCCACTAAACACACACTTCACCAGCAGCCCTGCTTCCTCAGTCTGGGACTGGGCTCTGCAACTTCTCCCCCAACACTGGCGATGCAGCTCAATCCCCCTGCTTTCTTTAGGAGGTCGCATCTTGAGCAGGTAAAATCTGGCACCTTTGATCAAAACATCAACACCAATCTACTGCACCTCCCTACTGTGCAGGCAGCGCTTTCTGGAGAGTTAAGAAGTCTCTTTTTTTTTTTTTTCTTCTGTATGTGCAATGGTTGTTGGACTGCTCTCCATTAGAAAAGATGGTTAATTGTTTTCAAGCACTGCTCTTTAGGGAGGGAGCCCCATAGTGTATTTTTGACACCTGATCACAATCACCCAAGCATAAGAACTAGAAGACCTATCTGTAACCTGTAAATCGGACAAGCCACTCTTCCCCAAGGCAGGCAAGACCCATGACAATGAAAACTTTAAGAGTTTTGGAATGAGCAAGGTAGAAAGTGTCTTAAAGTAAGAGAATGAAGAGCCCGAGTTTCTGATGAGTGAACACAGAACTCCACAGCACAAAACCATACACAGGAGCAGACCAGGAAGGAAGGTGACAGAGATGAATGAGCAGGGTCTGAGGAGCACAGAATACACAGGACATCAACAATGAAAGCATGGAGGGTGGGAGCGGTGCACAGCAGGAAGGACAGGCACATCATCCCCACGGATCGAGGCAAGAGAGCAGGGACATTTCCCGCACTTGGCTGCCCAGCCTGCAAATGCCCATAAGAGGGAGCAAGGGACCAGGCACCCAGGATTAACCAAACAGGGCAAAGCCCTCAAAGCGACATCAGACTCTTACCTGCAGATGACCTTTCAAATTGGCTGGCGTTTTGTAATCCCCCTTTAAAACCTATGGAAAAGAGAAAATTGTAGTGACCCTTCTGGGGTAGTGGCTCTATGAACATCGGTAAGTCCACCTCATTAACTGCATTCTATGTCCCAGTATACCTGAACCAGTTGAAATACCCTGATGGGCGTTTGTGCTACATCCTGGTGCTATACTGGGGCAAAAGCGGGACGTTTCCTCTTTCTTGACTGTAAGCAAAGACAGAGAGCAGCATCCTGCTGAGACAGGGAACCAACCTAAGCAATTCCCAGGTTTCCCCCTTAGCCTGGGAGAGTATTTTGGTGTTTACCATTGTGCCAGTTCTCCAAATTCATCCCAAGAAGTACTGAAAGGTCCGTGTCAGAGACCCGCAGAGTCCCTAACCCTGCCCAGGGCAGATGTTCACCCAAATCACCTGTGTCCTTAAACAGCTCTGAGCAAGCAGAGAGAGCGAGGAGCTGTAAGAGACCAGAGTGCTCGGGGCATGGACCAGCTCCAGGGAAGCTCTTCCAACCTTCCAGGTCAGTGCTGCTACTTGCCTGCCTGGCCACGATCTGCACATAGTACCACGAGGACCGGTCCCACCTGCAGACATTCACCTGCTCCCATGAGTGTGACAAAGGACACCTCATCCAAGGGCACCATTACAGGGAGCACGTGCAAAGCTGGGGGGGATGTGCAGAGTCCAGCCTCAGGCCAGGGAGGAACCGGTCCAACCCAAAGCATGAGAAACTCCCTCTGTTTAGTAACTGCTGTCCGTGGCTCTGCAGCTTCTTCCTTCCAGTTGTGCTCCAGGGACATGAGTCAATATTCTAAAAAAAAAAATCTTCTGGTTTTGCCCAAATGCATTACGAGTCTCCACTCGCATTCCCTGCGGGACTGTGGGAGTGGCTGGTGAGCTACACACAGACACAGCACAGTCTGCGTGTCCTCCTGGGGCCAGACCGGCGTATCTAGTGCCTACAGCTGTGCGTACAGCTAGATAACATCAGCACACACCAGTAACTCCCACGCCTGAGTTTGAGAGCAGGGCTGGATCAGGGAGGGACAGGTCCACATCTGCCACAACAGAAGAAATGAACACCACCACAAAATGATAGGGAACGTCATCAGTTTGAGCCACGCCAGACAATCTACCACATGCATCTGTTTTGAAATCATCTCAATGTAACTGCATGTCTGTCATTCCCAGTCTCCCAAAAGGAGAGAGCATTTGTTTCTCTCCTGCTCTTTTCTGATATGGTTCAGCAGCCTCTTCTGCTCCAGAGGGCTCTGTGGGTACAGACCCCCACAGCCCCACGTCAGCACTCCCTCCCGTGGCAGCGCTGCAGGCAGACGGCAGTGACACTCACTCTGTGCGTGTTGTTGACAACTAAGGGGTCGGGGTGGCCGTAGTTGGGTGGGTTGGCGTAGGGGTCGTAGCCGAGCCTGGCGAGCATCGGTGCAATGTGGGCCATATCCTGCAGCACATCCCCTGGGATATGCCCGATCCATTTAGATAATGCCTCCATGTTTACTGGCTTGATAACCTGGTCTGTTGATCTTTCTATCCTGGGGAAAAATAATAAAGAAAAAAACAAAACAAGATACTAAAGTTGGATTTCACACACCTACTTGGGTGCAGACAGAACAGTCTTCAGCTAGGTTCACTGCCAGTTCAACAGTTTGCTTCCAATGCTCAAGACACGTATGCAGTGCAAATGCTCAGCGCCGGTCAGGTCTGCCTGGGGCAGAGCCGGCACGATGCACAGCGGGGAAGTGCCAGGGCAGCCGCTTCCCGCTCACAGCCCTGCTCTGGAGGAACGGATCCTGGCAGGGGTCTCCACAGCCCCAGAGGCTGGGTTCCCCTGTATGGGGGGGATCCATCCTGAACCAGGGTCAGGGTGTTACCAGGACACCTCTGCTTATTATAGGAAAATAGTGAAAGATGCATGGTCTGTAGCACAGATACACTACATGACCCCACTGAAAATCCAAAAACTTATCTGTTTAGGCAACCTCAGCAAAATTTACTCTGAGCAAATAGTGCTGAAAGCCCTGGAGAAATCACCGCTTCTGCCATCAAAGGTACCTGCATCTCTCTATCCTACATCACAGCTGCCTTCCTGGTTGCCTGGGTTAAGGGTGCCGGGACATGCTGCCCGCCAGCCATACTCCCTGCCCTCCAAGCCCCCCAGGAGCGAGCAGCTGCCTGCTCGACTCCAACCAAAGAAAACAATACCCCACATGGCATATGCCACATGGCGTCCTAAGAGGGATGAATGTGCACAGAGGCTGCAGATCCTGAGCCTCATGAGAACGCCCCAGTTACAGACTGCTAAGGCACAGGCAATGTCACACAGCCTCGTACAGAAGAGTGTCTCAGGACCCATGGCCATCACAGAGAAACGGAGCAGCTCCGTGTCCACAGCTGCCCTCACCACTTAGGCGTGAGCAATTTATACAAAGACTGCTCATACGGTTGCCTTACACCACTGATTAAATTTTGCTAAGTTAGGCTTAAGCCTCCATTTAGGAAATAAAGTGCATTAAAAGAGGAGAAGAAGGTGGGAGAAGGCAAGCACCCCTCTGGCACCCAGAGACAGCCAGCCAGCAAGGAGGAAGTGCTGGGGTGTGTCTCCACGGAGCAGGTATTTCTTTTATTCTGCAATACCAGCACCAAAACCTGGCAAGAATTGCTGCTCACTGCTGAAAGCCATTCATTAGCAGCAAAACTAACAGCGGTAAGGAGGTATTTGAGGACGGGTGGAGAAAAGAGGCATTAAAGAGCAAGCAGTTCTTTTCAAATTAGAGACCAAAATAATTTCTGCACTGTCAAGGCAGATGAATAAAGCAGTCACCTGCTCCTAAAATCCTCCTCGCCTGACAAGCTGCTCTGTTGGGTACAACAGATTGCTGGTATTCCAGCCGTCTTCTACTCAGAAACACAAAACCTATCACAGCAAAACTGGACGTGCTGCCACTTCTGCCCCTGAAAAAGCACGCATAAATACAAGCAATGTCTTTGCCCCCAGTTTTAGCCTTGACCTGCTCCGTGTAATGAAAATGCTCCTCAAAAAGCCAAGGCAGGAGCCGAGACACTCACTTGGAAAGCGACACCCCGCCAGGCTTCCCTATCAGCTCCTCGTGGTGCAACACGGTGTCGCTCCAGGAGATGTCCAGGAACTTCATGATGGTGTGCATGGACTGCTCGGGGTGCAGCACCAGCTGCTCGTAGTAGACGGGCAGGCACCGGGACCGCCCGATCTCCAAGCACTGGGAATACATCACCTCGATGGCTTTGTTCCACTTGGTCAGGCAGTCTCGGTAGCTGTTCAAGTCAAAGCCTGCGATTGTCACTTTCCGTGTGATCATGGAGTGGACCGAAGCTCGGCCGTCTCGAACCATCAGAAGGAATTTGGAATTGGGGAACAGCCTGGACAAGTAGACAGAAGACTTCAGCGTGAAGGGGTCCTTGTTACACAAATACCTGGCTGGCTCACCATGCTTGGCGATCACTTCCAGTATAAAGGCCTGCATAGCAGCGTCCAAAACTTGGTCCGTCACCCCTGCTTCGTCCAGGCGCATCTTCTCTCGCCCTGATTTGGACCAGGCCTGCCGCATCGCCAGCACACGGGGGATGATGCGTGTCTCCTCTCCGCAGCGCACCTCAGGGTGGGCATCAAGCATTGCCCTCATCAGCGTCGTGCCGCTCCGTGGGACCCCGCCAATGAATATCAGGGGCATCTCCTTGCTGTAACGGTACTCGACGTGGTTGGAGTCCATCATGACCAGCTCCTCGTTCTCAGGTCTCATCAGCCTGTGCCTCCTCTCACTTAGGACCTGCTGGCACTCCAAGACCTGCTGGCCGAGGTGCAGAGTCACCATCAGGGCGACCACTGAGCCCACCACAAACAACACCCTCCTCATGGTGACCCGCATCCTGTTCTCCTCTGCACAGGCTGGTGACCACGCTTCAGCTTTCAGCTAGCAAGTGTTCAACCCAATGGGCATCTGCAAGAGAAACACAGCACGGTCAGAGAAGCAGGATCCACAAACCAGCCCAGCTCCAGCAGAACCTCAGAATCCAGCCTGGCTCCTTCAGGACGCTGACACCATCCCAGGCTTTCATCATCTCTTTCACTTATCAGCAACTTCTAGGCTAGGTGCCTTCTACCCAGGAGGTAATTAAAGTCTGCCTCAGAGCACACCCAAAGAGATTATTTCTGGACTGTTTGCGTACCCAGAATCACAGGTTTACAGCTGAAGCAAAGCTCCAGGAACGTTTTGGATAGGAGGGGCCGTATGTATCCAGTCAGTCCTTAAAAAAAAAAAAAAAATCTTTACAGAGAGTCGGTTCCATCCCAGATGAAGCCCAAACCCTCCCTGCAGTTCTCCTTCCTTCCAAAACCGAGCTCAGCACACCGTCTTCTCACTTCTCTCAGCCACCTGTCTCCTTCCTACATTTTCTTTTGTTTCAATGTGCTGTCACAAGGGAGGGGAGAAAGCTGAAATAAGAGAAAAACAAAAGCATCTCCTGCAAATTTTAAGGATCTGAGTCAGGAAAAGCAGTTACCCATTAGAATGAAACCCTTTGAGAAATTAAACCATCTGAAGGCTAACAGCAATGCACAGAGTCAGCGTTAAATGCCCTTCCTCTGGAGACTGACCTTACATAAAAATCCTTGAAGACTTCATCTGGCATTAAGGCTTTTTGGGTATTCTGCCTCTTGGTAGGATATCCAGCAGGAAGCCTGCAGTTTCTGCAAGTCCCCTGCTCTGCTGCCTACCCAGGCAGCACTCCTGCGAATGCTGGCACCGCTTCCCACACCCTCCCCCCTTCTGCTCCATTTGTGAGCACAGGTTTTGCAATCCTCCCCTGGGCTCACCCAGGGATTTCAAGTTCTTTGTGATTATGCGGCTGGGGCGGGAGCTGAATGGAGTGGAAGGAACTGGACGTCCATGTGTTTTGTTTTGCTGAAAATCCAAAGAACTGCTTCAGAAAAAAGTTTTCTCCTCTCAACTCTCTCCATGAAAAAGCACAGTTAGCAGCAGCCCGTCCAAAGCCCCTTTGTGGCGGGGAGCAGACAGGAGAGCCGCCCCAAAGCCAGGCAGCCTCCCTGCCCCTGCCCTACCTGCCAGCACAGGCGGCCCCAGCAGCGGCCGGGCGCTCGAGGACTTGCTCCGTTCCCCTTCCAACCCCTGACATCCCGCTCCACCTACCCGAACTGGTAAAGCGGTCAGCTGCTCACCATGAACCCACTCTGCTTTTATCCACTTCTGCTAAAAACCACTGGATTACCACGACACGAAGAGGCAGTGCCTCTCTGCCCACCCAGGTATGTGTTTTCCCATCCCAGCAGCAAAGTAACATCACCACCAAAATTATTTTTGTGGCTTTTTAGCACCATGGTTAACATCCTGGCCAACTACTTGGTTAACATACCAAAGCTAAACGGTTTCAAATGCATTCCCATATACTACATAAAAGTCAGAAAGTCAAATGCTGGTCCATTTGTTTAGATGTAAATCAGAGGGAATAACAAACAGCTCTGGCATTTTTGCAGCACCAGGCAGAGTCAGACCCATTAAAAAGACAAGCGCTCATCTGCTCCTTCCTGCTATCTTGATCTGTTTCAGTCATGTAAATATATTCAAATGTTTACCCTAAAAATAATTGCAAATGCCACAGGACCCATTTCAATGCACCGTAGCTGGAGCAGTCAGGATTTAAGGCCAACTGGAATAATTACGGCTATGCAGACCAAGACAGGCTAATTAGCAGGAAAGATCTGCAGTTTAAAAAGGAGGCTGGGAGCACAGAAGTGCTCTGTTCTTTGCAAAAACGGTTTACAGTGAGTGTTTCCCATCGAGATGCTCCCAGCAGCTCTGGTCCAAGTGCCACCGGAGAGGAACAAAGGGACTCACTCATTTTGCTGTGCAGAGCGGGAGGCTGGCTGGGAGCCTGCAGTACCGGCTCTGCTCCGGCAGCACCCGGCAGGACAAAGTGCCATGGCCCTGGGATCATCCTGCCACCTCGTCCAGGGCAGACACACAGGTACCACCGCTGCCCATCCAACACCGGCAGCATGGGGAAGCTCTCGCTCTGCTGTGGGGCAACAGGAAAGGCAGAGAGGCAGGTGCTCATGGCTGCCGTCAGGGAGCACGGCTTCTCCTTTCCTGCTGTGCTCTGGACTCTCCCCGCTGCTGCTGCACACTGCTGCTCCTGCCAGCAGAACAGCCCTCCTCTGCCTCCTGCACGGCAGCCGTGGGCACTGGGAGGGCTGAAGCAGAACTGCTCTGGTGGGACGACCCCAGTGTACCCGGACAGGCTGAACAAGCATCCATGAGCGTGCTCGGCAGCGGTCTGCTGAGCAACCACAAACAATCCTGGCTTATTTTCAACTCTTTTGTGCAATCCTCCACTACGAAGTCCCCTGAATTTATGTGGCTTATTAGTCTTTGAGAGAACACGGATGGGTAATTTCCTCCACAGCACATATCTGGTGGAAAATATCATAGCATAATTAGGCAGCACGGCTGTCTGATCAGACGACCTTCTAGTCCTTCAGATGCCCAAGCTGGCTCTGAGAGCTTTCCACTCCAGCAGGAATTAGGGAGCACTCGGGGCCTTCTCTGGCACAACACCGCAGGGACTGAAAACCACTTCAGCTGGTGACAGGGAGCAGAAATCAAAGTGCCAGCAGCCGATCCCAGGCTGAAGCTCCCACGTGCGGCTCAGACACCGCTGTAACTCACAGCCAGGGGCTCTGTCCCCCGCTGCCATCGGGGCCGGGCTGGTACCGAGAGCAGAGAACGTGGGAAAGGATGGGAGCTGGGGGGGAAGTGACAGCAGAGCAGTGACAAACAAGGACACAAGAGTTCCTACAGGCAGAAAGTCTTCCTTATTTTGCATGCTGATTGGACATTAGTATAAACAAGGCTTAAACCGTTTCTTGTCAGCTTGTGAAGGCAATACGATATTAACGGGGCATCAGTGGCGGTGTGCACAGATGTATGAAATATTCACCAGCCCATGCCCAGCGTCACAGGGGAATCAACTGCTCTGGCACTGCCATCCGTATGTGCTTACCTTCCCCCAGTAAGTTCATTTTGCTGCTAGCCGAGCTTCATGCTGAAACACAGGTGGCTGTGAAAATACCTAATGGGAAACAAAAGCCACAATGTCAATTTTTCTGTTTATCACAGACAACTGCACATGAGTTGACAAGTGATGCTCTCCTCCTTTGCAACGTCCCCTGCTGCACGCACCCCTCCTGCCCACAGCCTCCCTCCGACCCCAGGGGAAAGGCGGTCCCAGTGGAGCCGGTGGTCCCAGCTCACGGTCAGTGCTGGCAGCCAGAAGCAGCACGCCTGCAACTCGGCCACGCGCCCCGAGGCACTGGCACAGCTCCATCACGGTGCCATTCACAGGGCTGAGCCAGAAGGGGAAACGGAGGGAAGCAGGAAGGCAGCTGCTCTTTTAGGAAATGAAGCCTCCTGGAAGGCAGAAGCCTCAGGGGGACAGGAGCAGCTGGGATGTTTAAAACCCAGGGGACAACAGTCTGAACGTAGCACGCTTCCATTGCACCCAAGTGACCAGCACAACAGCCCGTCCCAGAGGAAGCAGCTCCAGACTCACCCGCCGCAGGCTTTGGTACAAATGCTGAAATCAGGCACGAGTCAGACTATAGTCAGAGTCCCCAAACCAGTAACAGCAAAAGGAGACGGGGCCCAGAGGACTCCCCAGATCTGGCAGGTCACGCTCGTGCCTCCAGGCACGGTCATAGGGATGCCAACCTCAGCACTAGGAGCTGCCCACGCTGCCAGGATCTCCCAAGCTCCAGCCCAAGGAACAGATCTCTCTCCAGCCTTACCACCCAGCCAGGCAGCAGCGCCGGCCCCTTGCTGCACGCAAACCCCACCAGGCAGGGAACCAAAACCTGCACATGGGCCCAAATGCCAGGTTTCCCATGAGGACATGACACCTGCGCCCACAAGGTCTGCACCCATCCTGGGGAGCCCAGCAGGTGCCCACACCGCCTTGGCTGAAGCTGTCCTGCAAGCGCAGAGCATCCTGGTGACACCACGCCAGTGCAGGGGTCCTGTTCGCGTCCCACTGGCGGTGCAGCAGCCATGTTCCCACAGAATACCCTCCTCCAGGCAGAGGAGACCAGCAGCAGGGGGGACCCATCCCAGCAGGGCTGCAGGTTCCCCAGCAAAGCCACTGTCTGGGGGCTATGCTGCAGCGGAGCACGCGGAGGGGCCAGGACCTGGCGAGCAGGCAGGATGGCACCCCGCTCCGAGGCTTACAGCATGTGCACGGGACCACGGGCTTGTTGTGGGGCCGCTGCAGCCAGGCCCTTCCCACAGCCAGCTCCCCCTTAATGCACCATGGCGTCCTGGCCTCAGAGGATGTTTTTGAGAACATTTCAAGTACAGACACTAATTGTTATTCCAGCCACCCAAGAGTCTCCTCCTCTCCTGCCCAGCTGCCATCAAACGTCACACGGCCCCTCCACTTTAGCACTAATTAGAAACCAGAGGGAAACTCCACCCAGCATGAACTTCACAAGAATTCATCCGCAGTGCATGCATCGCCCTCGTTCCCTGCAAGGCTTTCTGCTCGACCCTGGCCTGGCCTCCATCGACCATGGGACTTCAGGTCCGGACAAGGCTGCAGGTCTGCAGAGCAGCAGCTGCATCCCCAGATGCGCTTCTGCAGTGTCACGAATGATCCGGTGCATGGAGCCGTGGTGGTTTAACAGCCCAGCCCCGAGACACCCTGCTCCGGAAACAGCTCCAGCTCTTGCCCGTGCACACACAGACAGACAAACAGACACACACACGCTTGAAGACTTCCTTCCTGACGCCTCCCACTGCAGCACGGGGCCATGCAGCGTGCCGGCCGGGCGGACACCGCAGCCAAGCAAGCACCAACAGCGAGCACCAACCGACTGCAGCCTCCACGTCCTCCTTCACCTGCTGTTGTGAAACGGGCAAACCACCACCGCTGCCGGAGAGCCGCCCTGCGCACCGGCACAGCCGGGGCCGCTGGAGTGAGGGAACCGTGCACCATCTGTAGTGATGAAGCAGTGTCTCGAGTCCATTTTTTAAAGCAGCAAAGTGTTACAAACAAACAACAAAACCAGTTTCTACAAGAAGCTCAGTATCATCAAAAAATGCATTTTTCTTTAAACCATTCCCAGAAATGATTGCTATTAACTGCAACTTCCCCAAAAGACATAGGTGTGGCCTGGAAAATTTTAGCTCAAAGGATGAGGAACTGCAGACGTCTTTGTGGTGGAATGGCAGCAGAAGCTGTGGTCAGCAAGAACTATCCTAATATCCCAGCTCTCATCTTTACAAATCAGCAAAATTTAATCACTTAATTGATAGTCTCCAGTTAATTCACACATGGCATGCGACGCAAAACTAAACACAGCTTGCCTGAGGGTGGCTGCTGCCTTCTCAACCTGAGTTCAGACAAATAATGCACCCAGAAGTGCCGTCACCACCGAAGGCAGGCGTGCTTCTCCTGGTCTCTCCTGGTGGCAACTTGTAACGCGCGTTTCAAAATACCCAATGACTCCAAGGCATCTCCCTTAGCAGGACAGAGATGCTCACATCCTGAAGAGGCACCAGCAAACAGGAGAGGGGTCAAATGAGCCCCGGGAGAGGAAAGCCGGGAAGAGCTGGCGGGGGCTGAGGGCGAGGAGCGGGAAGGGACGGACTGTCGGCACGCAACGCACGGGGTGTTTCTCCATCTCAATTTCAAAGCAGCCTGAGCGAAAGCTGAAGAACAAATTTTAAAACATTCACCAAGAGGTCGATGAGCAGCCCTGGAAAGCAGCAAGCAGGGAGCAAGGACCGATCTCTGCTTGCTGCCGTGTGCCCACGGAGGCAGCCGAGGCGACGGCAGAGGCTGAGGTTCACCCAAGTGCAGTGTCAGCCCCATTGCACAACCCGTGGTTCATGCTCGTCCGCCCCCGCCACAGCGAGGATCGATGCCCGCGGGGACGGCCAGCCTGCGGGAGCAGGGTCCAACCTATTCTGTGGTTCGCTGCCCACCCCGATCGGTACTGCAGCCGCTCACAGCAGAACAGGAGCTTTGTACAAACCTCTGCTGGAGGTGAGCAATGGCCTGAGGCTCCGGGTGATGAGGGAAGAGCTTTTATGTGCGTGAAATTAAACTGTTGAACAGCACCTACAGCAGTCAAAAAAAAAAAAAAAAAAAAAAAAGAAGTTGCTTTCAGGCCACCAAGTGGTGAGAACAGCAACATGGAGAACAGAACAGTTTTTGCTTATTAAAGCGAAAGATGAACTGCGGGTCACAAACTGAGGCTTATCTACAGGAATCAGAAACCAATCCCAGTAAAAATACACGGATTTTAGAGCACTTCTGGGTAATGTGTCCCTTTGAAAATCCCCAAATAGAACAAACAGCACTGCCACTTGCATTTGCACTGCCGACACCATCCCAAGTAAAACTGGAATAGTCAAAAGACTGCAAGAACGAGTGTTGAAGCACACAGGACCCAAACCACAAGGAGGATGTTTAAGCTTGCATCTTAGCACCCAACCGGCTCAGCTCACCCCCACAACAGCCGCAGGGCACGCTGACACTGCTGCGCTTGTAGGTCCTGCCCCGTTTCCTTACAGTCAAGCACACTCAACGCGATGCACCAGCCAGAGTCCCTGCAAGAATGCTGGCTCCCAAACATCTCCTCCTTCCACTGCAAAAGGTGCTTGCTGTGGCTCTGGCAGCTCTGCTCAGATGCCGAAGCCACCCCAGCGGCTGGGCATGAGGGTCTGGCGGCACAGCCCACCATCACAGCACAGCTCCTGCTCCCCCCCACCACCACAATTACTGCATTTCTGCAGCCCAGAGGTCTCTGGCTTGGACCTGCAGGGGTGAGGGGGTTTCACGAAAGACCGTTTCTCTCCCAAAGCCCAAAACCCTCCTCCAGGGGGAACACAGGGGAATTTACTCTCACTGCTGAGCACCTAGAAAAATAAACTAGCAGAATCTGATGCCCTAAGGATTAAGGCAGTACACACTGGCTTCAAATACCAGCTTTCTCCCTCAGAAAAGCCTGCGACGTGGAAGCCCCGAGCCACGCAGCACCTTCCCAGCCAAGCATCCCAGCACACCATCCCCGGAGAGCCTGGCCAGGGATGCACGCACAGCATGCCAGCCTGCTTTAACAGGCTCTAAATCACATCAACAAAGAATTGACAGACATTTCACAGCACAAATGTACTGTTTGTTTATTGCCTTGAGGCTGTTATGATTAGAAAAACATTTTATTATCCTGCTCAATGCGCTACAATGTTCCTGAAATAATAAAAATCCCACCAATTTACGGCATCTTCACTCCACCCGCCTCTCATTCCAAGCACAGCAATGGCATTTTATCGTCCGGCGATGGAAACCACAGTATCCACTTCTGCCAATCTCTCCGTAAGGCAACAGCCTTTGTCTCAAACTGGCTTATTAATTATGAAACGCCCGAAGTGAAAGCTGCTGCCAGAAGGCGGTGATGGAAGCACCCGCCCCAGCAACCTGGCACAAGCCACCATACCCACCGCACCCCAGCAAAGCCAGGAGGGAAGGGGCTCGCCACGTCCCCCTCTTGGCTCACGGAGCAGGGTCAGGAGGTACCGCTGCCACTGGAAGGACTGAGCCAAGTGAGGGAATACAGGTAGGGAAGGGAGACCCATCCGCCACCCCGTGCCATCGGCTGCAAGGGATGGGTGCCGGAGCAGGAGGGGTGTCTGTGACCCCCCAGTGACGGATGGAGCCACCTGGCAGATCGGCTCGGTCTTCACTTTGGAAGTGCTTGTGCTGAAATGGGACAGGAGCTCTGTGCTTCGCAGGGATGCTTCTGATTTTTAATCAACCCTCAGCTCTAATTCACAGAGCTTTACCTTTTCTTAATTACTGTAGAGTCACTGCCGCAGGGGGACAAAGGCAAAGCCAGTGCGGGTGCTGCTGCACGAATGGTGACAGACAGACAGACACACTTCCAAGCTCGCTCCCCTTGTGCCCTGACCAGTGGCCCTGTTGTCCTGCTCCCCCCACAGAGCTGGATGAGGGAGGAAGCATGGAGCTGTTCCCCCGCTCCTCTGACCGGGGTCCCTCTAACTCCTGCTCCTGGCCCAGGGTAGGTCCCAGGGAACCGCGCTGGAGAGGGACACAGGGACCGCTGCAGGGTGAGGGGAGCCAGAGTTTGCAGCCTCCGTGTTAACTCACCACGCTCAGCACAAACACGACACTTCCCTCCCAAAACTGAACAAAGATTCCCCACGTGAATGTGGGTGGTCAGAGCCTGCCATACAACAGGGAGAAAAAGAAGTCAGAAGAACTGCTAGAAAAAACACTAAGTATCTTCAAAAAAATATTTTCCAAATCCACATGCCAAACCGTAAGTCTCAACAAGCTCCATTCTTGCAAGCACAAAGATCAGGATTTGCAAATAAAAGGTTGTTTCTGCAAGAGAAACCCCAAAACCTCAAATTTGCTTAAGAAACAAAATCAAAATATTTTATTTCCCCATACAGCAACACCAGGCGTCCCCAGAGCTGAAGGCACTGACTGAGGAGAGGGTAACATGGACAGAGGGGCACACCGCACACCCCTCGGGTAGCCAGGCGAGGAAGAAATGCCATGGTCAGCCACGCTTCGGCAGCGGTGCCCCGTCTCCCTGCACAGACCAGCCCCGGGGCTGTGGCCCAGCCAGGCTTGGCATGTTGGCTACCACAAGGGCGAGTGTTTGGCATTTTCACAAAGCCAGTAATTTTGGGAAGGGCACAGAGTGCTGCCCAGCACCAACTTCAGCAATGTGTGAATACGTGGCCTCACACTCAATACGGCACAAAGCCCGTCTGCCCGCACAGCTCCCAGTGCGGACATGCAACAACCTCCCACCAAGCCCCAGTGCGGGAGAAGCTCTTCCTGCAAAACAGTGGATGGAAGAAAAGGAATTGCGTCCTTCCAAGATGTGCTGCTCCACGGGCGGTGTAGCTGACCCTTAAGACAAATTACCCTGAATCAGCACATCCAAGTGCTTCACGGCTCGGTTCCTGTCTTCAGAAGCCCAGCTGTGAGCCCTGGGTCCTCTGCTGCCATTTACATCTGCAACTGCTGGGCCACCGAGGGCTGCCTCTGCATGTCGCCTTTCCTCTGCATGCCACCCGGACCTGGCTGCGCTGGCCCACAGCCAGCTGTGAGCACAGCTGCCGGGGGGAGCAGGGGGGGCGGGTGCTCTCCCACCCCTCTGGCAGCGTGTCCGGGCACAGCCGCTGCCAGAAACGGTCGCTCACACCACAGGATCCACCCCCAGCACCGAACAGGAACAGGAGCACTAGAAAAACCCCAGCTGCTTCTCCCTGCCCCACTACAGCAGTCTGCGGATTGCAGCAGCTTCGGAGCCGACGAGACGTCGGTCGTTTCTCCGTGGAGAAGCACCTCGATGCCACAGCCACTTGCGGATTCCCCGGTCTTGGTTTGGGCTCACTCGCCTGGGAACGCACAACGGGAACCAGCCGCTTGCTCAACTTCCGAACGCTGCGCATTGAGCAACCCTCTGCTGCTATCAGTGGTTCTTGTTTGCAGACCCTGCGAGGGGGCTCGGGGCGGCTCCTCGGTGAGCCTGCTGCACGCTGCGTGGCTCCTACCGGCAGGGCCAGCCCCAGGCAGCCCTGCCAGCCTACACTCCTGCCTGCACCCGCACTGCCAAGACCAGCACAAAAAGATGGCCTCGGGATGAAAAGGGGGAAAAGCAGCATCGTTCACCCATTAGAGAGGATTTCTTTGAGGAGAATCCCTGCGATACTGGAGACAGATAAGAGGTTTAGGAGAACTGCACAGACTAAAGCCTTGCAAGATGGTATAAAACAAAAGCAGGCAGACAACACCACGGCAAGCTTCTCCTGACGGCCTGCATGCTTGCTGCCTGGGCTGGGAGGGCTGCGAAATCCGAAGTGAAACACGCTCTGCTAAGGCTTCCTAAATGCATCACAAATTCGTCAGAAGACGCATCTGTACAGTGCCAAGTAAAACCACCTGCTGGGTGTTTGTTTTCTCTCTCCAAAAACGTTCTTGACAGTCACTGCATTTTATAGCACTCTCCTGAAGGCTCAACGTATCTGTAACGCAAACTGCTGTTGGAAGTATCTTCCTAAAATAGCGACAGAAATTACTAATACAGTTTTTAAAACCTACAGACAGAGAACGGTAGCAGCACGAGCCTGCCCGTCCTTCTGGTGAGCCCACCAGCAAACCGTGTCCTGGAGAGACCCAATGCAGCTCCCGCCTCCTCACCCCCAGCCTGGGACATCTCACCAGTGCCAGTGTGGAGGGCATAATTCTGCCCGTATCCCCCTGCAGCAATGCCCCCTGATGCTGGCTGCAGCACCGGCTCCGGGTGATGCTGGGAAGGACCCACATGGATGGCATTGTGCCTGGCTCAGCTGCTGCCGTGGGATATGGTGCTGCTCACCCCAGGTGAGAGGCTTTCAGCTCAGCAGCGGAGGCCCGGAGCAGGGTGGTGGCTGCCCCATCTCAGCTGACATGCCGCCAAACATCGGGGCATGGAAACTGGCTCTCATGGCCAGGTCCTAGCAGCGATGCTCCAGTCTTCTGGGAAGCGCAGAGCTGCAGGCAGCAGCCAGCCACTGCTCCCCCAGAGAGCGGCACTGCCACCCCAAGCACGCACACAGGCACAGAAGGAACTCGCAGGAATGGAGAAAGCTCAGTGCTCTGGACCAAAACACCAGGATGCTGGGAGGGCATTCATCAGTGCACCAGCAAGATCCACCAGCCCCTTCCTCAAATTCCACCCCCGCAGGTTCACGCACAGACCATGGGGCGGCTACAAAGGTCAGCGCTGGAAATCAGCCCCCAATTTCTGGGGCTGCCTCCCCTGCGTGAGCACCCTGCAGACCCTTGGCTCTCTCCACGGGCAGCACAGCATGTCTGCTCCTGCCAGGTGCCACATGCAGGCAGCCACCGAGCACAAGCTGCAGTCAGGCACGCTATTACAAAACCCCGCTTGGAGGAAACATTTGAACCTGCGTTGGCACTTGACAAGCTCCCCACGAGCACGCTGCAGTATTCCCAGAAAAGCAACGTCAAATTTGGAAACCTGTTAGCACAAATCATTTTAATCTCTCCACTCACCCTTGCTCCGTACCCAAGCACGAGAGAGCAGCACAGCTGTGCAAAGGGGAGACTCACCGCCCGGGTATTAAGTACAAGCAGCTGGCGGGGCCGGGCTCTGACTCGCAAGAGGAAGACGTGTGAAGGGGTTTCAAGCTGTGAGATGTTTTTTGGACAGAGACCGAGCATGCAAACAAACACAGCGAGGGACAGAACAAAGGCCCGTGCAATGCAAACCATACCCTTCCCATGGAAGATTGCGGCCCAGCTCACGCTGCCGGCAGCGGGAACATGCTGCCAGCAGTGCCAGGGACTGTGACTCTGGCCACGAGTCCCAGGGAACTTGAGCTTGCTATGGAAATAGTGTGGATCTCACATCCCCACCGTACAGCACTGCAGGGCAGTGGCCTGGTGACAGATGGGGCAGAGAGAGCATCGATGTTTTGGGTGGGCTGTGAGACACCATCGCAGCCACTCGGGAGCCTGTCTGCAACCCCCGGGCCAAGGGACTCGCACCCCACAGCCACCCAGACCTCAGCTGCTGCCAAAACCCTTTGTCCCAAAAGTTGAGGCTAACGCTTTGCAAGGCCCATGGGTGCAGCCTCTCACCAAGTGCTCGCTTGCCCAGGCCACTGCGACACAGGCGGCCACGCTTGCCCCAGCAGAGGAGGGCAGCCCTGACCCCCGGGTTCAGCCCTGGGTGCCTGGACGGACACACAGACATGCCTCCGGATGGACGGACAGCTGTGCCTCTGGACAGGCGACGTGCCCAAGCCTGCTCTCTGCACTACGGTCCTGTATGGCGATGCACGGGTGATAGAGGGCACAGCCTGGTGCTGGGCTCCCAAAGGTGCCAGGGAGACCGGGGATGAGGGGAACATGCTGGAAGGCAGGAAAGAGGGGGGAAAAAAAAGGGTACACGGAGCACCCTGCACCGAGCACCCAGCACCACACACCGGGCACCCTGCACCACGTACTGTGCACCAAGCACTACCCTCCGCACACTGCACGCACAGTATGCACCCTGCACCGCTCCGTGCACCGAGCACCCCGCACTGCTGCATGCACCGAGCACCGCTCCGTGCGCCGAGCACCCCGCACTGCTCCGTGCACCGAGCACCGCTCCGTGCGCCGAGCACCCCGCGCCGCTCGGTACACCGAGCACCCCGCACCGCTGCGTGCACCCCGCAGCCCCCACGCACTGAGCACCCAGCATCCCACGCCGCTCCGCGCACCGTCAGCCCTGCACCGCCCGCCGCGCCCCCTGCACCCACCACCTTGCACGCCACCCACCCAGCACCGAGCGCTGCCCGCGGTGCTCCCGCCGCTACCGAGCACCGCCCGCCGCGCAGACCCGCCGCTGTCACCTGCCGGCGGCCGCCGCCACCGCGGCGGGGGGGGACACCGCGTCGGTGCCGGTGCCGGTGCCGAGCGGCGCTGGCGGCACACGCAGCCCCCGCTGCGCCGTGCCGACCCCCCCCCTCCTCCACTCACCGGGACCGCCACCGCCGGCCCGGAGCGGCGCGAGACGCGGCGACGTCACGCGCACGAGGGGCCGGGATCCCCGCGCCGCGCGCCGCCCCACTGCGCATGCGCCCCTCGGCTGGCGGGCGACACCGGGGGCGCGCGCGCGCGGGTGGCGACGGGGGTCACCCGACACGCGTGTGCCCGCACTGGTGGGAGGGGGGGGTTGTGTGTGCCCGGGACGTGCGTGTGTCTGCGTGTGCTCGGGACACGCGTGGGCTCCCACGGGCAGCACGGGGGAGCCCGTGCCGGTGGCGGGACGCGGCCGTGCGCCACCCCGCGGGGTCCCGGGGCGGGGGGTGCTGCGGGGCGGGCTGCCCGCGCCAGCAGCGATCGCCCCCCGGCCCCCAGCGAGCCCCGGGGTGCTGCTTGCGCGGTGCCCGGCGGGCGCTGCAATCACTGCAATGGCTAATTAGCCAAGCGGGAGCGCAGGAAAATGCCACCGAAGGTGCCTCACCGGGAGGGAAAGGGGATGGGAAAGGGGGAATGAGGCCCGAGGAAAGAAGGGAAGCGCCTGCCGGGGAGGGCCAGCGTCCGAGGGGAAAAAAAACCTCCTTGAAAATGAATTAGTCTTTGATTGACTGCAATTACTGCTGTTAATTATTTACCGCTCAGGTGAATCCCACTGCACGCTGCTCGCAGACCTGTCTCATGGCATGTACCCACGGGCAGGGCCCCCTGAGCCCCCGCTGCCCCCCGCCTTGCAGGCACGGAGGGACCCAGGAGCCCCCCCCCACCATGGTCCAACTGCTCCCCGGGCACCCTGAGCCCCCCCCCAGCTGCGAGAGGCCCCGCGGGGGCTGGTGAGGCCAGGCTGGAGGAGCCTCCTTTCCCGTGCACGCTCCTGCTTTCACCAGGGTCCCCCTCTTGTCCCTGCCGCAGCCCCAGCGTAGCGGGGGCTTTCCTGAGAGCGATTCCCCTGGGAAAATCGCCCTCCACCATGTCCCACCCGGCTTCCAGCACGAGGCTTGTGCAGGATGGAAAAGCAGAGCCGACGCAGAGCATCCCGCGGCCATATTCGCACACCACCGACTCCCGAGCAGCTCTAGTCTTCTTGATTATTTTTTGTTTTTAATTTGCCTCACAAGGTAGAGTACATCCAGGGAATGTGCAATGTACAAGGAAAGTGCTGAGCAGGCGAGCGCGAGGGGAGGCGGGGGTGCCCCACGGGGCCCGGGACTTGTAGCTAGCAGGCGGCACACTCAGTCGGAGGGTGCGTCGGGGGTGACGAAGGTGCCCTTCTGGTCCCACTGCATGTCCCGGATCCGGCGGATGGACTGGATCTGGGGCTGGAAGGCAGACCACTCGTTCCAGTGTCGGAAGTCTCCGGTCTCAAAGAGGTACTGGTAGCCTCTGTAGCCAGGGTACTGGTACCCGACCCAGCTGCAGGGAAAGCAAACAGAGGGCACCTGAGCGGTGTTGGCTGCTACAGGCAGCAGTGGTGTGGCCGGCACGCTCTCGGAAAGCCAGCAGAGCCCCCCTGCCTCCCATATGCTGGATGCAACCCCCTGGGTGATGGGCTACACCCCGAAAACAGCCATGCAGTGCTTTTTGGCTGCCCGAGAGCTCCATGTGGGTGCTCAGGATCAGCGAGCAGCGGGCTGGGGTGGGGCACAAGCTGCCGCCGAGCTGGGGCAGGGGAGAGGATGGGCAGGAGGCAGCCGCAGCCCAGCTTACGTTCCACTGGGCACCTGCACGCTGCCCACGCGGTCGCAGAAGCCGTAAGCCCAGAGGCTGGGCACATCATCCTCCTGGATTTCCATCTTGTTGCCCTTGAAGTCAGCAGACTCGTACAGGGAGATTTTATGGTCCTCAGCCTCCTGGAGAAGACAGAGGGAAGGAGCTAGGTCGTGTGGCCAAAGCCCCAGAGCTCGCTGCGATGAGGCATCGAGCAGCAGGGATCCAGCCCTGGCCAGACCCCGCTGGGTGCTTTCTGCTTCTGGACCACTCACCATTTTGATGGGACGCATGGACATGAAGCAGTCGCTCCGGTAGCTGCTGGACCAGGTATCCCAGCGAGGGTACTCACCCTTCTCCAGGATGAACATCTCCCCGCGCATGTTGGCCTGCTCGTAAGCCACCCAGCTGGGGAGAGTAGAAGACAGTGGGTCAGATGCCACCCGGCAGTTCCTCTCCTGCTCTGCCAGCCTGTGGGGTGCTGGAGCCGGGCTTACAGCACCCAAAAAGCCTGCAGGTGTCAGGACTGGCCCCACCATCCTGCTCCCACTTTTCTCAGAACACAGGCATGCACAGAGGTGGCAGCTGCCATGAAGCACTGAGCCCGCAGGCTCTCAGCGGAGTGCTTGCTGGTGCACATGTCCAAGGCTGGCAGCAGACACCAGTGTGCTCACAGTGCTCCCCTTCCTGAGCCTGGGGAGCGGCGGGACCCCGAGGCAGCTGGCGAGCCCTGCACGCTGCACACCGGAGACTTGTCCTTGCGTTATCTCAGGACTTTGACTGTTTTCCCTCTTGCACCACCAAACCCAGGCCAGGGCTGCCCAGGCTGTCTGATCATGGCACGCTTGCATGCTTCACCGCAGCAGCTTCAGCCAGCTCTGGCATTCATCCCATTACCAGGGTACGGGTGCTCAGGGCTTATTCAGCTGCAATGTCACCTCTTTAGCAATGCCACAAGGTGCTGCTGTGCTGTGAATGTCACAGGCTCAGGACTCCAAAAGCCCTCGACACCAAAACAGCTCTGCATTCACTGGTTCCAGTTTCCCTGCGAAACAGGGCTATTTCTGGAGATGCCAATAGGTATTTTTGTAATGGCAGGAGTTGTGTTGGAGTACCACAGGCAGTGTGGCCTTACGCTGACTTTTAAGGCTCAGCTTGGTTGGTTTTGCTTTTGTCTTTCCCTGAGTAAATTTTTGGGCACAAAGTCTCACCAGTGACTCTGAAGAAGACTGAGGATTTAAGACCCCAATGACACTTAAATAATCTGTTTTCCAAGTTTCACCCTTGCTATATCTAATGTAGCTTCCCAGGCGTCACACCTGAGCTCCTTTGGGGCTGCCCCATCCCCCTTTTGTTTCAAGAAGAGTTGAATATTCTGGGTTCCAAATAAAAAAGATGTCATCGGTGCTACAAGGTGTCATTCCAGGTGACCACAGGTCACCTTGCCCAATCCCTCAGGACTGCTGTCAGGGCAAGCCATGTCCCATGCATCCTCCCCACAGCACTGCCAGCAACCCACCAGCTGTCCCACTGCTGCCAGGCTGCCCTCCTGGGCATGGCGTTTCCAGCCGGGCATGACCGCAGTGAGATGCTCTTTCAACATGAAGATCATCTGTCTGTGCAATTATCATCTAGTTTGGCAATCGTTTTTGTCCCCGCCTGTGTTGACTGTTCCCATGGCTTTTGACCTTCCCAGCCCCTTTATCGCTGCTCAGCTGCCTGGGCGCAGGCAGGCGTGTGGGGCTGCCTGCCCGCCCTCCCCTGCCCTCTCCAGCCTTGTCTCTGCGGTGGCCCTGGCCACCAGCCTGGTCCGAGGCACCTGCCTCGTTTCACCTTGGCTTTTCTAAAATCTACAGGTCTCTTGCATTTCATGGACAGCTTCAGGTAGCTGATCTGATGGTCGCCTTTCCTTGCCCTTTGACTTTGCTTCTAGTGCCCTTTGCTTTATAAATGGCCCTGGCATCCATCCCACCTGCCCAGGCCGTCCTGCCCTCCTTGAAGGAGACCCAGGGTCCCCAGCTCTGCTCCTGCACTGGCCCTGCTCCACTCTCTGCCAGGGCTGCAGGGAAATGCCCCTGCACATCAGGCTGTGCCCAGGACTGCTCCCCAGGATGGCATCCCTGCCTCCCTGGTGCATCCTCAGGGACATGGTCCCCTCCGTGGCTGGGGTCACTTACGGTCCAGAGGTGACGATGACACTGCGCACTCGGTCGAATCCGCGGTCCCCCAGGTTCAGGCATTCGCTGGTGAACTCCATCTGCCTGCCCTGGAAGTTCTCCTGCTCAAAGACGATGATCTGGCGGCAGAGGGAATGGGTCGGATGGGGACATGCACACTCGGGGAGGGCAAGGCAGTGCTGCATGGCCCTGCATGGCCCCTGCATGCATGAGCCCCCTGCCCCACACATCCCTCTTGGCTCTCCAAGGCTTCCTGCAGCTTTTCAGATCTTGTGCCTGGGCAAGCCGAGCTGGGCTCTGTGCATGAGCAGCCCATCCCAACACGGGCTGAGCACAGGAAGGTCCCCTCCTGACAGCCATCCCTGCTCTGAGACAGTTTCATCCTGACTCCAGTTTTGCTACTGCAAAGCCATGTCCCCCTGTGCCGGTGCCCACATTGGGCCCCAGCTGGGCTGGGAAGGAGCTGCTTTTCCAGGAGCTGCATCCGCACCATGGCCTTCAATGCCTGGCATGTTCAGAAGTGTCACCGGAACCCTCACATCACTCGCCCCTTGTCCCCAGCCCCGCTGCAGCACCTCAGTGGTACGCTGCCCCAGCATCCCCGCAGTGTTGCGGTGCTGTCACCTGCAGCCGTCTCCTCCATCCCCCAGCAGCATGGCAGGAGTCCTGCATGCAGGGGGCAGCCAGAGGGAGCAGGTGGCAGCACCCAGCCCCGATGCCATGACCCGGGGAGAGCATTTCCAAAGCCTGTGGTCCCCAACAAGCTGTCCCAGCCAAGGGGCACCCAGAGCACCCCTCCTGCAGCAGACCCTCTCCTTCAGCGGCTGCCCAAATCCTGCATATAGAGAGCTGCTGCCCAGGAGAGACACAGCGGGGAAGGACGGCATCATCTGCACTCTCCTGCTCTCGGAGGAGGGTCCTTCCCCCTGGGATGCATGGATCTCCTCTTGCCAACTTCCCCAGAGATGCTGCCACTGTCCCTCAGCCCCAGACTGTGTCCCTGTGTGTGGGGAGCAGCAGGGCTTACCCTGAAGGCTTCTGTGGAGGGCTCCTCGCCCTTGCTGTTTGTGGCGGGAGCAGGGTCGAGGGATGGAGTTGGCACTGGGGCCGCCTTCTCCTTCTCCTCCACAGCCTGGCCGGGAGCAGCGGGTTTCGTGGTCTCAGACATCGTGGTGTTGGGGTCAAGTCTGGGATAGGGCACCAACCAGAGATGCCAGCAGCAGGTTAGAGGGGAGGCATGGACGAGGGCACCCACCACCCGCCCCAGCCCTCGCCCTACTCTGGGGATGGTCAGATTGGGATGGGGGGCTCAGCAAAAGGGTGGGCGGCTGGGGCCAGGAAAGGAGTGCTAGGAGCTTTGCCAGGCAGGCACAGGCAGCGGGATCCTGCCTTTACCAGGAGGACTGCAGGAGGTCCCAGGTGTCCACACTCTCCCTCTGTGGTCAGGAGAGCCCTGAGTGTGGTCCCACCACTGCAGGGGTGCCCAGGGGAGCCCCAGGCCCCAGTGCCCAGTTGCTCCCTGCCCTCCCCAGCCAGGCTGGAGCCTGATGCTGCACCGGGTGTTGGGGATGTCCCACATGGGGAGTGCCTGGGAGCCCGGCTGGGGACAGGGGCAGCCCGTAAGGGGATGGGAAGGGGACAGCCCAGTTTGCTGAGGCCCTCCAGCAGGCATCCTGCTGGTGGCCCCACAGATGAGTGTCATCAGTGGCTGCCGGGGGAGCAGAGGGCAGTGGGATGCTGAGCACCAAGGTGAGCCCAGACACAATGACCACAGCGGTGGCCACAGCTGAGACCCTGCATTTCCCTCTCCCCACCTCGGGTCTGGCTGCAGTCCGGTGCCCGGAGACTTTGTGCTCTTACCTGGGCAGCTGCTGCTTCTTGATGGAGTGAGCGGGCTTGTGTTTTGGGGCGCAGCAAGGCCCCCACTTTATAGCCTGGCAAGGGCAGACCCCCGGGCGGGCACACAAAGGAACTGCCAGCTCATCAGTGTCTGCGCGGCCGCCCAGTCATCACATCCTGCAAAGCGCTGGGCGAGCTGGAAGCCTCTCCCCAGCCCCGTGCCCAGCCGCTGAACCCAGCACTTTCCTTTGTGCCCGCGGCACAACAGAAGACCTGACCGTGCCACTTTGCAGCGTGCGGCGGCACCTGCTGCCCCGCGTGCAGCCACCCCAACAGGGCATATATAGCCCTCGCACCACCCGGCCAGTGCCGGCACGCTGCCCTCCCCAGCCCAATGCCCCCGGTACCTGGACCGGCACAGGCACCCAGCTCCAGTGCCGCTGCACCCAGGGAGGGTGGCACCAGCCCCATGCCCCATGGCTGCATCATGCTCAGCTCTATGGCTGCATGGTGCCGAGCCCCAGCGTGACACTCTGCTCATTTCTCCCCTCTAAACACTAAATCTCTTGCTTTAAACATCACTCCATACCTGCAAACACCTGAGTGTGCTACCCTGAAGATGCCAAGATGCAAAACTTAAGTGTTTTGAAATGCTTCGGGAGTTGGGTTTTTGTAATCGAAGCTCACACTTTCCAGAACATCTCAGTCCCTGAAAATAGTATTCTCCTTTCAGGATGTCCCTGCTCACTGCATCCATGGCATGGACATTAGCTAGTTTTTAGCCCATTTAACTTGTGCTGTGCTCATGCTGTACCATCCCTAGCTTTTCCATCACCACACTGCACGGTACCAAATCCCACGTGGGCTTTCGGTGCATCAGTGCTGTCTCTGACTGATGGCAGGTGGAGGGGACCGCGGGATGGCTGGCCGTGGACATGCTGGGCACCGGTCCCTGCAGCAGCTCAGCCTGCAGTGCCGCATCTCCTGCATCCCATGGCCACTCTCTGCACCAGGAGGCAGCGGGGGGACCTTTCCCTGTCTCCCACTGAGCCTCCGATCAGCTGCTCTCCCTGTTTGCCTGTTGTGATCCTGTTCATCATGTATATACCTACACACTTGTTTCCTCCCAGTCCTTTCCAATACCCTGCGCCTCCCGCAGCATTCAGCACCAGCACCCCTGGGCTGGCTCTTCATCACCAGCAGCAGTAAATCACCCAAGGCTGCACGTTCAGAAAGCTCAGAGCCCTCAGTTTTGCCATCATCTTTCGTTCCCCTTGAGTGTGAAGTGTCAACTGGCAGCGGTGGGATCTGACTGCATCCTCTGGGCCCAACATCCCGAACAAAAAGCATTTATTGATTCCTTCTTCTTTTCCCGCGTTTTTATGGAGGGCTGTCTCGTGCCCGCAGATGTGGCCGGGTGCAGGTGCTGCTGCTCCATTTCCCCTGGGCACTCCGCACAATCTGGTCTCTCGCCTTGACGCTGGCCAGCTTTTTATGATTCATGGCTTTCAATTTGCATTCATTTTCATGTTTGTTAGACAGATTTCTATTTTAAGCTGCATTGTCTTCCTCTCGGAGCCAGGGTGAGTTTTTTAACCGCTCTGCCTCACCTGTTAATCAGCAGGTCTCACCCACCCCACAGCTACTGCTGCCCTGCTTCTGCCTCTGCTTTCCCTCCCAGCTCCCAGGACCTTTGGACTTGGGCATTGGAAAACTGTGCTCGGACGGACCGAGCTCTGCTCCCGCCGGCTGCTCCGTGCTGCTTTGTCCATTACTCTGAGGACTCAGCAGCCCAGTGATTTTCCCTGAGATGGTGCTGTGGAAGGGCTAACAGCAGGGATGTGTCCTTGGCGATTCTTGACCCCCCCGGACACAAAAACTCTGCACTCCCTACCGACCATCCCTGCAGCTGGCTGCAGACGCTTTGGAAAGCCCCTCACTGCACTGTCCTGTCCTGCACTGGCCCCCCAAGGCACCGTCTCGCTCCGGCACAGAGGGACATGTGTGATGCAGAGCTCAAACACAGCAAAGAGCTGCCCAAGCCTCACTCCCAGTGCAGATGGCTGGAGCTGCCCCAGTTTGGCTCTGGCAGGCACAGGCATGGGCGCATGCCCAGCGCGAGGGGTTTGTTCTGCCCTAGTGAGCCCTGCTGCACCCCGAGCTCCCGCTGCTGCATCCCCTGCCCAGTGCTGAGCGGCACCACGGGTGCACCCAGCCGCAGCCTGGACTCCACACGACCGCATCCCGGTGCTGGGGCATGTCATGGAGAGTGAATGAGCTGTCATCACCATGCTGGTGGGCGGCAGCAAGTTGAGTTTAGCTCAGGCCACAGCGAGAGGCTGGGGGCAACTTGTGCCAAACACACATTTGCTGGGAGCTGCAGATGTCAGGGACAGCCAGTGCAGCCCCACTGCGGCCACGAGCAGCTGGTTGCATGTGAACACCCCCGGCTGCCGTGCTCTCCTGCTCTGCCTCCCCTGTGGTGCCCAGGGCTGCCAGGGCTGCAGCTGCATGAAGGAGGATGCTCCAGCTCAGCCACCCGGCAGTTTCCTGGGAAATGCTGTCCTAAAACACGGCACTAGCTGGGAACATGGGTTTTGCCACCCAGCCCAACAGCCTCCTTTTGCTGCTGCCCCACTGCTCCCCCCTCTGATGGGCAGGCTGTGCGGGTTCCTCTGCAAGGTGCCCAGCCCTCGGAGCCCTGCACCCTCCCAGCATGACCCCGGGATGATTTGGTGGGGCAGGCTGTCACCATGAGCAAAGCTTGAAGGTATTTATCCAAAATGTGAATGCACCGGGCTCTTCCCAGGTCCCTGCGCACAGAGGCAGGAGGCTGCTGCAGCACTTCTTAAGTCTTGATCTGCATCTTTAGTCTCTCTAATGCCTTTGCAAACCTGCCTCTTGCTTTCCTGTGCCCCCAGTCCCCGCTTGTTACGATGCTCCGTGGTTGCGGTGTGTTCAACCTGCAAAAGAGCTGCCCCGGCTTTCAGGGAGAGCTGCTCTGCCCTAGCAGGGAGAGCAAGCACTGCCACACGTGGAGATACATCTTTCCTCCTACTTCCCGGGAATGCAGGCGAGAAAACCTGCCCACAGCCCCAGCCGAGGCATGGGGCAGGCAGTGCTGCCTGCGGGCAGGAGGAGCACTGCCAGAGCTGGGGGGCATGGTGCCAGCCCAGCACCACGCCAGGGCAGGGTACGTGGCAGGAGCGCTGGCAGACCCCAGAGGTGCTGCCCCAGCTCCAGAGCTGTGGGGACGGGGATCAGAGCCCATGCCCGGTAGGCTGGGAGAGTGGGAGTCGCGACGTCCCAGCTCATCAGCTTCTCTGCAGCATCGCCTTTGTTCTGCCCGGTCCCTCCTCCCTGCCATGTGCTGAGTTAGGGGTTTCAGTAATGCTCTCCTGGGCTCTGTCTCTATCCGGAGGCTATAAAAACCCAGCCAGAGGGCTGGTAGACATGTCACCTCCCTGGGCACCAGCGCCTCACCCCAGGTAAGCGCAGGAGCCTGGCGGCAGCTGTCCCTGCTCTGCATGGCAGGCTCCTGGCAGCAGAGCTGCCATGGGGACATGTGGAGGAGGATCTGAGGCTGCCGGCATGGCATGGCCAGGGGCTGCGGGGTTCTGCAGCCAGTGTGCGAGATGAGGGCAGCCGCTGGGGACGGGCTGCGGCACTGCCCTGCCGTCACATGCCTCGGCACAGGAGAACGGTGGCGGGGGGATCAGGGGGCATCGCCGGCTGTGGCAGCGGGGCAGGGTGCTGCTGCTCAGCACGGGCATGCAGCCACCTCTGCAGCACTCCTGGCTCGGCGCTGCCCTGGCTGTGCGTGGTGAGCAAGTCCGGGGACCTGCACAGGACTGCCTGTGCCAGGGCTGCCTGCACAGGGGCTTTGGCTCAGGGATCTGCCTGCAGGATGAAGAGTCTAGCTGGGCACAGGCAGCCGTGGGCAGCCCCATGCACGGGCAGCCAGCGTGCTCACCCCACTGCAGTGCTGTGCCGTGCTGCCAGGATGGCTGCCAGGGCTGTGGCTGCCCTGCCAGACATCCACTGCTCCGCATGGCCCGAATGGCAGCCCTGGGTGGGCTGGGGGAGCCCTGGGCCATGCTCTGTGCCTGCTCCGGCATGGAGCCACCCCGTCACTGCCTCCCACGCCACTGGTGAAGGGACATGCACAGGGTCCTGAGTCATCCGGGCAGAGGCTGGAGTGAGCCCCATAGATCAGAGCAGGCAGTTGCAGGCTCCTGCTTCCATCTGTCTGCACTGCCCATGCAATGCATGGCCTGAAGCTCGGTCCTGGGACGTGGGAGTCCCAGGGAAGGGTCAAGCCCCCAGCACAGAGCTGGTGGGTCTGGCCAGGCTACAGCGATGAGGCCAGGCTCATGGGGGCCAGCGATGCACCAGCCCTGGGGCAGGTTTTAACGGTCCCGTTCCCCTGTGCCCCGGCAGAGCCACCATGACCCACCGCTGCAGGAGATCCTCCAGTCTCTGGAAGGTACAGGAGCCTGGGGAGGACCGGCAACGCAGCTTGAGCCCCATGAATGCCTGGGCATGGGGGTGCAGTGTCTGTTTGGGCCCTCTGCACCTGTGGAGCCCTCTGACCTGCTCCATCCTCCCCAGATCGTGGTGTGGGATGAGGCTTTCTTCCAGGGCAAGAAGCACGAGTTCACCACTGACTGCTACAGCATCCCGGAGCACGGCTTCAGCACCGTCCGCTCCTGCAAGATCGAGAGTGGGGCGTGAGTGGGGGTCACTGGGGGCTGCCACCCTACAGTGCTGTGGGACCTCATGGATGGAGGGGGGTTGGAGGATAGAGGTCTCCAGTGCCTTTTGCCACCTGAGCCATGGGGCTGCCTCCGCTGGGGAACGGCCTCATCCCCACAGGGTGCAGCAGGCTCTGCCCCAGGTGTTAGCAGGGTTGTGGGTGCTGTGAAGGTCTCATCCCCGCTCTTGCCCCTGACAGGTGGGCAGGCTTCGAGCACTGCGGCTTCCAGGGGCAGCAGTTTGTGCTGGAGCGTGGCGAGTACCCATGCTGGGAGGCATGGAGCGGCAGCAACGCCTACCACGTGGAAAGGATGTGCTCTTTCCGCCCCATCGCCTGTGCTGTGAGTACCCCCACCCTGGATCCCCGCTGCGGTGCCAGACCCCAGAGCCCACTGCTAGGCTGGTCCCTGAAGCCCACCACCAGCCACCGGCGGGGGGCCTGGGCAGGGCAGCCGTGCCGATGCTATACCCCTCTCGGTGGCAGGACCATGGGCACAGCAGGCTGATGCTCTTCGAGCAGGAGAACTTCCAGGGCAAGCGAGGGGAGCTGACCGATGACTGCCCCTCGCTGCCCGCCCTGGGCTGGGGCAGCAGTGCTGTGGGCTCCTTCCTCGTCCGCTCCGGCGCGTGAGTAGTATGGGGGCTTGCAGCCTGCCAGGACCCAGCACTGGGGACACGCACCAGAGCTGAGGATGCTCTGGCAGCTTCCGGCACCCTGCCCGCTGCTCAGCTCCTGCAGCACAGGGTGCTTCATGGTGTTGCCAGCTCTGAGCCGTCGCTGCTCTCTGCTCTGTTGCAGGTGGGTCTGCTCGCAGTACCCGGGGTACCGGGGCTTCCAGTACCTCCTGGAGAGTGACAGCCACGCGGGCGAGTACAAGCATGTGTGGGAGTGGGGCTCCCATGCACAGACAGGCCAGGTCCAGTCCATCCGCAGGGTCCAGCAGTGACCACCGGTGCTGGAGCCATCATGCCGCTGGCTGCGTGCCCGGGGCACCATCTCTCCTGCGGGGTGGTGGGGGCAAAGCTCAATAAAAGCTCAGTTGTCCAAGGCGGCACGCTGGCAGTTGGGGAGGGGGTGCCATGGGTGTGTGTGTCCGGGAGCGATGCTATGCCCAAGGGCAGAGCTGGGGCTCTGCAGGGGCAAGGATGGGGTGGGGGGAAACAACCTTCCTTTTCTGCCCCTGCAGCCAGCACAGGCATCCTCATGTCCTTGTCACAGGCAGGTGAAGCCCCTGCCCGGCTCACATATGGAGCTGCAATGCGGTGCAATGGCCTGCCCTCGGCCCTGCTGCCAGCCCCCAGAGGAGCTGCCGGCCCAGGGGCCAGGGCGCGGTGGTCAAGCCCAGTGCAAGGGTGAGGAGCTGGGCGCTGAGCCAGCAGGAGCAGCAGTGCAGTGCAGCGCTGCACATCCTGCCAGCAAGGACCGTGTCTGTCCTGCCCCTGCGCCAGCTCAGCTGCCGGCTCAGGGGCTCTGAAGGACCCACACATCCCCGCTGCCCTGTGGACCCCATCCGTTCTGCCAGTGCCTGCCGAGGGGTGCACTGCAGCTCCAGCAAGGCAGAGGAGGACACCGTGCGGCCACTGCTGAGCCTCAGCCTTGCTCGGGAGCTGGAAGGAGCTGCAGGATCCAGCAAGATGCAGCTGCATGCTGTGCACCCGTCCCCGCACCCACGCACACCCCTGCAGCCATCCCTGCACTCGCACACACCCCTGTACCCACGCACACACCCCTGCACCCACGCACACACCCCTGCATCCCCACCAGCTTGCAGCACCTCCCATGCCCAGAGCAGAGGGTGCCGAGGACCAGGCCAAGCCGTGTGCTGGCCCTGGAGCAGCGAGGTGACACCAGAGGCTCATGGCTCTGTGTTTGCCCTGGCAGCGCAGTGGGCACAGGCAGGGTCTGCTCCTCCCTGCATGGCCCTGGGCTGTTGCTGCTGGAAACCTAGGGAAGCAAGAAGCTGTTGGAGGCTGCTGAGAAACCATCTTCTTCAGCTCATGAAAAAGCAGCGGTTAACTGAAGTAAAAAATGTGACACGGAAAGGCTGGTTTGGAAAAATTTCTCATTTCAAAAGAGCTCTGGAGAAAAGGTTTGATGTGATGAAAATATCCCATTCCTGACATTTGCAGCAGAAGGACCACCATTGGAGACAATGCTGCCCAGGAAGGGATTCTCTCTGCAGGAAATCATAATTAAAAATTCAGAACAGAAGAAACAAAAAGTTTTGGGATGGGCTGCGTGAAACCCTCCTGCTTCCCCAGGGCAAACCCTTCTGGGGCTGCCAGTCAGCGAGACTTGGAGGAGAGGAGCTTCCTGGCCCCTCCATGGCCACATATGGCGGGGACACCCATCCTGGCCAGCCCCCCCTGCCCCTGCCCAGCCCCAGAACCCCGGGGTAACGCAGGGCACTGGGAGCAGGGCCAGCACACAGCCAGGCACGGCGGGCAGCTGGCGGCGGGACCGGTGGGTCCCCGGGGACGTGGCGGGGACCTGGAGAACAATGCAAGGGACCAGCAGCTGCAGAGCACTGCAGAGGCCGCCCCAGCCCTCCGGCCCCCGGGATGGGGGTCTGCCTGGCTGGGCACGGCCGGGCAGGGCTGTGGCACTCCCGGCCCCCCGCACGTCCTGGCACCGCGGCCACAGATGTGTCCCCAGGCTGGGCTGGTCTCTCTGCCATCCCTTCCTCCCCACCGAGCACGGCTGGATCCTGCACACCGTGTCCCCAAGCGGTTTGCTGGCAGCGCCGCCTGCCCAGCGTCCACTGCCCCGTGTCCCCCCCCTACCCCACGTCCCCTGTAGGGCCATGCGTTGCCCACGCCATCCCAGATGGCTGTGGGGAGCCCGTGCCACCACGGCTGGCCCATGTCCTGGCAGGGGAGGTGACGGTGGCCTTTGCAGCGGGGGCCACGGCCGGTCGCCGCCGCGGTCCGGCTGCAGCGGGGTGGGTGTCCCCGGGGTCTGCCGCAGCAGGGAGCGGTGAGGGGCCGCGGGCAGGAGGGGTGCGGGAGGGGGGGGAGGTGACTCGGCCGCATTTCCAGCATTAAATTTTAATGGGAGTTGCAGCATCCTCCTGCGCCGTAGGTAGGGCCGGGCGGGCCCGGCGGGGGCTGCGGGGAGGAGGAGTTTGCATGGCAATATCTTCCTCAGGGATGCTCTCTGGAAAGCTCCAGCACAAAGAAGCTGCGCGGCGGCCAGGAGCGTGCGGAGCCCGGCGGTCCCCGAGCCCAGCCCTCCCCTGGAAATCAGGTAAAGCCGCGCTTACGTTTCTCTCTGCTATTTTCCGGATGGAAATGTGGCTCCTCTCCAGGCGCTGGGGCGGGGGGGTGTCTGGGGGGCGCAGGGGCGTCAGGCGGAGCTCCGGGGGCTGCCCTCCACCTCGGGGTGTGATGCACGGACGGGAGCGGGGAGAGATGCTGCCCCGGGACACGGCTGGTCCCGCGGGCATCGCTCCCGGGAGGCTGCGGGGCCGGCAGGCGCTGCTGCTCCGTCCGCTCGGTCTCGAAAAAACATGCCCTCCCCCCTCAATATATTCTTATTCCCTGGTTATAAATAATTTCCACGCTGACCCACACGCAATGGCAGGAGCCACCAACTTCTCCCACGGGGTACCGGGCTGGGGGCAGCCTGGGCCCCGCTCCCTTTGTTAGGGGCAGGAGCAGCAGCGCATCCGCAGCGTGTTCCCGGCCACAGACCCGGCCCGCTGGGGCGATGCCCGGTCCGGACGGCGGCACCCGGGCAACTGGGCACCGTTTGCAGCCCCCGTACCAAAATTAAGATTAACTGATGCACCACTTGTTTGTATCTTTTTTTCAGAAACCTCATCAAGAATAGGGCTCGAGACAGGTAAATGGATTCTTGCCTGATTTTCAATGCTCCTGGAAGGAAATGTAGCCAAAATGCTGGTTTACTTCTTTGTCTTGAAACCACCATTTTCTTCTCCTAAACCTGGTGATCTTAGGTAGGGGGTTAGAGAAGAGGCTGGGGCCGGCAGCCCTCCAGGGTGCTTCAGCACAGCCCTTCCCCCTGCAAAGAGTTAACCTGACAGATGCTACTCGGGCTCCTTTTGGGGAGCCATTTTCTCTCCCTCATTGTCTCACCGCCTTTTGTGTGTGCGTGCGTACATCCTACCCCGGGGAGCCAGGAGGAGCCCAGAAATAATCAGATTTTCAGTTGCTTCTGGGTTTGCAGGGAGCCTTTCTCCCCCCACCTTCTCCCAGGGCTGCCCAGGCTGCCCAGCCCCGAGAGCTGCAGACAAAGGGAGGCAGCGCCGGCACCACTGCGGCAGCACCAGAGCCCGGCCTCTGCCGGGTGGCAGCAAGGGACAGGCAGTGCTGGCAGGGCCGAGGGGGTTTTCTCCCCCCTGTCTCCTGGGATACGCTTCATTGCTGGGCGAGAGCAAGGCCATCCTGCAGCGGTCACCCCGTGCAGGCACATCCCGCCTGCCCCACCATAGGCACCTCCTGCTTGGATCCAGGCAGGGAATCCATTTGCCAGATGCCCGATGGCATCTCCAGTGCCTGCCGCTGCCCGGCCCCCCGCCGAGGCTGAGCCCGGCTCCCGCAGCCCGGCCCCACGGCAGCTGGTTTGCAAATGCTGCCTGGACATGCTGTCCCTACGGGAGACTGCCTGCAACGTGCGGAGACAATGAACTGCGGGAAGCAATAGCAGCTCCGCAGCTGAACTGCAGAGTCATCATGGCCCTGCTCCCCTGGGACATGCTGCCATTGTGGCTTTTCCACGCGGGCAGGGCAGGAGGAGGGCAGGCAGCGCAGGCTGGCTGCGGGCACAGGCTGGCTGCTGGCGCCACCCGCGTGTGCCCACATCCCTGCAGAGGTGGAGCGGCACCCACCACAGCCTGGCTGTGACCACCGGCCGCCCCTGCAGCATGCATAGGATCCAGGTGATCCCTTTTAACCACAGGGCAGGGGCAGAGGCAGCAGTGGCAGTGACAGCAGCAGTGGCAGAGGCAGCAGTGGCAGTGACAGTGGCAGTGGCACAAGCAGCAGAGGCAGTGGAAGACAGTCCCTGTCCCCATTGCAGGGAGTTCCAGCAGCAGACAGGGACAGACCTTTTGAGGCATTGCCACCATTTCTGGCGTGGTCCTTCCTGGTGCCCACTGTGCCTGGTGGCAGGTCTGGCTCCCCCCAGCTCTGCAAGGGGACAGGCACAGGAGGGAGAGGGGTCATTTCCTTGGGTGCTGGGTGCCCCTGAACAAGTGGTGGGCAGCTGAGCAGACCCACGTAGGGGGCGAGTGCAGGTCCCCGCAGGGAGCATGGGCTGGAGCTGCCCCAAGGCTCCTGCCTCCCCCAGCTCCACCCTGCCTGCTTCTGCCCCGCTGCTGCCTGCAGCAGAGCCCAGCACCAGCTGCCTGCAGCCACACAAGCTGCTGTGAGCGCCCGGGTGCCGAGGGGCAGCGCTGGGCATGGGGGGGGCACCCGCAGGACAGGGGGCTCACCCACTGCAGGAGGCAGCTGGGCATTGCCCTGCGGCAGTGCCAGGACAGGGGTGTCAGTTTGCCTGAGCTGCAAAGATGCCTGGGCTGTTCCCTGCTCCCTGGGGCAGCCCAGCGTGCGGGAGGGGGAAGTTGCACAGGTCAGGGTCAGCCACTGGCACAGCATCTCCCCCTGCAGAGGTCTTACATCCCTGTCCCACGGGATCTGGTCCCTTCCTTTGCCCCCAGCTTTGGGCAGTTCCCAGCCAACCCATGGGGACAAGGAGCAGTGCCAGCAGTGGTGGAGCTCAGAGCAGAGGATGCTGCATCGGGGCTTTAATCCTGCAGGGATGGGGAGCCACAGGGATGGCGGGGGAGCCGAGGGAGGCTCTGCCTGTGTTCCTGCCTGGCTGTGCCCTACCTGGCCCTCCTGCCAGGCTCCTAGCAGCACAATGCATCCCTTGCCAGCTTGGCTCAGCTCTGCCTGGGGATGATGGCACCGCGTTGCTCTCCCTTGCTGCGTTGGTTGCTTTCTTTTGCAGCTGCTAATGACTGACCTGAGGTCTGTTCACACACAGTCCCCTGCGCGGCCTCTGCGGTGGAGCAGCCAGACAGGACGGGGGGACATTGCATGGCACTCGCATAGCTGGTGACCACAGGTAGGAACCCTTGGGAGGGGGATGTGGATGGTGCCAGCCCCATGCTCTCCCCATCTCTCGTGACCCAGGAGGGCTCTGGGCAGCAGGGAGCCAGCCTTCCTCCCTGGGGTCCCATCCCCTCACGGGCTCTCCCCAGGCTCCAGCTGGGTCTGTGGGGTCACATCGTCCCCAGGGCCACCTGCATGAGAGGATGCATCCCCCATGCATGCCCAGTGGTGGGGAGGGAGCGGCCACTGTGCTGCCTAGGGTCTCACAGCATCTCTACTCCCCAGTGCCACCAGCCCCAGGGGTGCAGCTCCTGCCTGGCCAGACCGGCTGGGCCTGGAGGGAAGCCAGGGCTTGGGGAGCTGCCATCGCCACCCGCACACGGATGCCAGAGCTGGGCCGGCCACAGCAGAACAACATGGTGCCGGCTGCCATGGGCTGGAGCCACGAGCCTGGCCACTGTGGGGGACATGGCCGAAGACATGGCAGTGGTGACACCTGAGGACATGGGTCTGCGTGTGCGCATGGTTTTCCTACAAGGTGCTGGGGTCCCCTTCCCCCCTGCTGCTCCATCCCAACCAGACCCGGTGCATGGGTCTCCCCATGTGCCCTCCCCAGCACTGGGCAGGGCATGGGTAGGATGAGACCCGTCCCCTTCGCTGAATGCAATGTAGGAGGGAGAAGGGGAAGGGGACAGGAGCTGTGCCAGCTCCTCAAGGAGACATGATGGCCAGAGCCAAAAGGGACCCTGGTTGTCCCACTGATCCTGCCTGTCTGTCCCTCTGTCTGTCAGCAAAGACCCGGTGCTTTCTGTTTTGGAAGTGCCCTGCACTGCCGGTGCCACATCCTGGCAGGACCCTGCTGCTCCTCCGCTTTGAGAAAACAACTGGTTTGTGGAGCAGCCTGGGGCACATGGAGGGATATGGGCAGCACATCCTCCTCCAGGGGCATGGCCTCTGCGGGGCCATGTGGGGATGACAGTGGCCCCATAAGTGTGTGTGACCATTGCCTCGTCGAGCAGCCCACTCCTACAAGTGTCCCCTGAGCAGGCGGGAGGGCCGGGCATGCAGTGAGGTGGGGGCTGAGGGCAGACACAGTTCGTGGCAGGCTCGTGGCAGGCGTTACAACCCCTTGAAGTCCATAAAGGAGAAGCATCTTCGTGGGGACCAGAGGGAGCTAGTGCTGCAGGAGGAGGTGACCCAGAGTAACACGGGGCAGAGGGTGCCCTGGGTGCTCCTTCCCAGCCTTATTTTTTGGGCACGGTGCAGAGTTGCTGGTCCTGCCACCCCTCAGCAATCAGCACTGCTCAGTCACCCCCTCCTGCAGGCAGCTCTGTGGAGAGGCAGCTGCTGATGGGGAGGGGATAAGCTATCGGGCACCTTTCCTCTGCTCCATATTGTGGTTTTCCCTGCTGGACCTCCTCCTCCCTCCGTGGGCAGTGGGAGCTCGGTGGAAACCCAGAGCAGCCATCACTGTCTCGGCAGAAGCCCTGCTCTTGCAGAGCTGCCCGTAGCCTTGCTGCAGGCACCACCAGCGATGCTTTCATCCCTTCCTTCTCTCTGCTTCTTCCTGCTCTTAGCGCCCTTACCCCGGAGCCTTGCAATGCCACATCACAGCCCGGCACTGCTGGGATTCTCTCCTCTGTGCAGCCCGTCTCATCTTCACCAGTACCAGGGGTGGGAAATGTGGGAAAACACTGCTCATGGTGGTTTGTACCTCACCACCATGGATGATAGGGCAGATCCCTACAGAGCATTTGATTCAGAAAGCAGGCTAAACCCTGCGCTAACACCTTCCCAAATTCAATCCAGTAGCAAAGCCCAAAAATGCCTCCTGCTCTCGCGAGCCAGAGCCCTGCTGCTTCTGTAAGAGCCAAGCAGACCCACCCCCGGGGAAAGTGCTCCTCTGCCGGCGGGGGGGGCTAACGGGGACCGGCTCTGCATGCTGCCGCTCTGCTCCGATATTAACCTACTAACCCGCTGGGACCCCTGCCGCCCCGTCTGCGAGGGGTGCCGAGGGCTGACGAAGCCCCTGGCGAACGGACTAACCCACTAACCGGCTCCAGCGCATGCCCTACTAACCGGCCTTGTCTCGCCTCCCACTAACGGCGGACAGCCAGCGCTGTCTTTAAAGGGGAACGGAAAAGCTGGGTAAGTACGTTTGTAAGTGTCGGGTGTTGCTGTGTTGGCGACAGGCTGCACAGGCAGGGCCGGGCAGCCCGAGCCCCTGCAGCGGGCAGGAGAGGCAGCCGCAGCCCCTGCCCGGCGCAGGCAGCCCTCGCCGGCACGAGGAGAGGGTTTCTCCCCGGCTCGCCGTGCCCGGGTCTGCCTGTGGAGTCTGCTGCTGACTAGGAGCCTAAAACGGTTTTATCAGCAGAAGCTTTTCAGTTCCTTTTTAAGCCAGTAGATCTCTGTTACTAACACATTCCTGAACTGAATTAAACAAACTAACCGTTGCTGCTTTTCTCTTCATTTCTCTTCCAGTATGTATGTCCTCTAAGTCAGACCGATTGTGCCATGCTTCTGTTACTAACCGCCTGTACTAATCGTTCCTGACTTGTTTCTCTATTGCTACTAACAAATACTCTTTGCACTTTAACTCTCGGATGCCATTCGCCATGACAAATGAACAGTGGCCTCCTGGACTCCTGGTTATTAACTTCCAGCAGCCCAGTTTTCAGTGCTGCTGAGCATCTTTGTCTCCTGTTCGGTGCGATGGAAAGGAAGATGCTCAGGCTGGGGGGGCTTTGAAAATTTCCTTATTGGCCTTCTGTTTTCCAAGAAATTTCCTGTGGCTTAAATGAAGAAAAGAGGCTGAGTGGAAACAGGACAATGTGGAAACCATTAATAACAATCGGTAATGGCCACAAAGGTTCAGCAAACTTAGTTTGCAGAGAGATTCAGCCAAAAAGCAATGCTATCGCCGTAAGCCCTACCAGAGCCCAAGCTCAGGGCTCTCCTGGGGCCTCAGTTCACCCGTCATGGGGAATGGTCTCGTGCTGCTCCCCACATCGGCACGTGGGCACCGGGGCGGCTGCAGGGCGCTCCTGGGCTCCTTTCTTCACTCCCTTTGTCTCTCCACAGTTTATCTTGTGACTCTGATGCATGTGGAAGCCATTGCCGGCAGCGTGGTCCTGACTAACCGCACGGCGCCGAGGGCTGCGTCTAACCACGGGGTTGGTACTTGCAGGGTCCCCCCCCGGCCACGAGCTGAGCGGGCAGGAGCGGGCAGCAGGCGGTGGAGGGTGGCTGTGCTGCCAGCTGCCTGGCAGAGCCAGGGCACTGTAAGGCTGGGACAGGGGTGCAGTGCAGCCTGTGCTTTGCTTTCTGTCCGTCTGTTGGTCAGATAAACGTCCCCTGCCTCTACAGGGGGTTCTTCTGCTGGGGTTAAGGCTCCAGGTTCTGGCCCATCTGTATGGGTTTGGCATGCAGGCTAGCGGTCCATGGTAAGACACCGTCAGCATTGTTAAGTGCTTGCTGTACCAGCAGCAGTGCTGCGATGACCAGCGGGGCAGAACCAAGCTCTGCACCGGGAGAGGATGGCGGCACCATGCTGCTGGCCAGGACAGGGGCTGGCTCATGAGGACAACCCACACCGTGGCTGCTGGGGGGACACAGCAGTGGGGCGGCTTGGGGGGACTGCCTCAACCAAGGGTCAGGGCAGCTCTGTCCAGGGGGTGTATGGCTCCAGCCAGCATCCAGCTCCAGCTGCTCTCTCTTCCCCTGTCCTTGATGGCTTTGGCTTGTGCTTACTAACCCCATGACGAGGACCTCTCCAGATAACCCAGTGCTGCTGGCTGGCTTCAGTCTCACCTGAGAGCAGCTCTCCCGCTGTTGTTGGAAGGCAGAGCTGGAGCAAGGTCCTCTGGGTGGCCGGGTTCATGCAGCATCGCTGCCCGCCTCCCCTTGGCATCTCTGGTCTGCATCAGCCACAGCCTGGTCCTTCGGCCAGGATGGGGGGGGTCTTGCTGGGCTCTCTTGCTGACAGGGCTCCTCTCCCCACCCAGCTCCGTGGCTGCTCAACCTCCATCTTAACCCACTAACCACACAGCTCCCTTTCCTCTGCACAGCTGGGACCAGGGGGGATTTTTGGGCTGATGCTCCTATGCTTGACTGAAGGGGGAGGCCGGGCCCTGCTGCAGGCTGGAGGCAGGGGGTCAAGCAGAGGTGTGGGGATGGGGTGGAGCTGGGGGTGGGAGGACAAGATGGATTGGGCACAGGGCAGGCAGGTGCCCAGCAGGGCAGGCAGGTTCAGGGCTCCTGCACAGATCAGCAGCACCATGAGCACTGGGCAGGGGTTGTTGGAGCCCGCCCGTCATGAGGGGTTGCCCTTGCTGCCCCCATAGACCCCCTTTTCAGCTCCAAATCAGCCTTCCTGCTAGCCTTGCACCCAAGGGGACTTCCCCAGGCTGGTCACCAAGAGATGGATGGGACCACGAGTCACCCAGATGGCCCAGAGGATGCACCAGGCAAGTGCACAGGCAGCAAGTGCTGCCCACGGACCCCTCGGTGGGGACAGGCCACCAGCACCCGCCAGATGGCTACTGCCCCCCCGCAGGGCCACCCCTTCTGGACAGGGAGGGACCAGGAGGCGAGAGAGGCTTCACAAAAGTACCAGGTTGCTCCTTTGCTCTGTCCCAGCATCTCAGGTCTCCCTGCCCCTGTTCCCCATTTCCCTCAACTGGGAGAGGAGTCAGTCAGCCTGTCTGTCTGTCTGCCCCCCTTTGCTGGTGCCCCCAGAGCTGTCTGAAGAGGGGAGGCAGCAGCGCAAGCAGGACATGATGTGCAGATCCCCCTTTCCCAGCTGCAGTGACAGCAGGCGTGGGGCCAGGTCACCCCAGCAGCAACATGAGCAGAGGTCCGGGGATGGTGCCTGGCCCCGGGGTGCACCGTCCTGCCCAGGGCACACCAGCCCAAACTGGCCAGGGCTGCTCCTGCTCTGCCAGGACCCTGCTGCTGCCCCTTGCCCAGCGCGGTGGGAGCAGGCATGGCTATGGTGGGGCTGGGCGCAGGAGCAGGACTGAGTGCTGGCACAGGGTGAGGATGCTCTGGGGAAGGAGGTCCTGGGGCTGTATCTGTGGTGCGAGCGGGTGCCCCGTGGGTCCCCATGGCCCCAAGAATGTCCCTACTGCCTGTAATGTCTGCTGCGAACATGGCAAGTGTGCAACCAGCCTGCAGTCTCGTGTCTTTGTGGGGCACGGGGGGTGGGGGGAGCCGGGAGAGGATGGTCCGGGGGTACCCCAGCTCCCATGCGCACCATGCCATGGGGCACAGCGTGGGGGCAGGACAGGCTGTTCTCACCGCAGCCATCTCAGCACCCCGCTGAGCAGCCAGGGCCACTCGACGGGCTGTCAGGGCAGGAGGGGACCAAAATGCCACCGTCCCTGGGTGCCCGGCGGGAAGAAGGGGCTTTGTCCCATGGCAGCCGGGGCAGGGCACTGCGGGAGGGCGCAGGAGGGGGTGTCACCTCCCCGGGCGCTGCCGAAGGGTGGCCCTGGAGGGGGGAAGTGACGTCATCCAGCGCAGGCAGCGCAGGGTGCGGTGCCGGCGGCGGACCCAGTCCGGGGTCACCGCTCGCACCCGGGACACACCGCGGCGGGGACGTGCCCGGGATCCCGGGGCGGGGGGGGGTTCGGCGGAGGGGAGCCGCAGGCAGCGCGGCGCCGGGGCGGGCAGCAGCCGGGGGCTGCGGGGACGCCCTCCCCGTGCGGTGCCACGTCTCCCGGC
>VFFE01006219.1:83515-94016 GCA_008921705.1 Burhinus oedicnemus
GGGGGGGGGGGGGGGGGGGGGGGGGGGGGGGGGGGGAATGCATCCCCCCCTGTAAATAGCCCTCTGGCTAGGGCGGCTGCGAAGCCTCCCCCAAAATTCCCCTCTGGGAGAGAGATGGATGGGCTGCACCTGCACCTGGTGGGATGCCATAGGGCCCCCCTATCACCCAGAGCCCCTTCAGCCCCCACCTCACCTGGGCCTCGGGGCTCCGTGCATGCATCCAGACCCGCTACAGCCAGGTGGGATGTGGGAGCTGGCCCCAGCTCCCCCCCATGCAGTGGGGCTCATCCCCCTGGGACAGCAGGCAGCACCTGGGAAAGGCCCGCTGCCCCGTGCCCCCCGGCCCCCTCTGCACTGGAGCCTCCCACCCCTGCCCGGCACTGATGGAGTGAATGAGGTGGCTGCAAATTCCCGCACCCAGCACATATTTTCTGCATGCTGGTGAGTGCGTCTTGCAGCGAGTCAGAGACAGGCGAGATTTAGTAGGCAGGAGGCGGAGAATTTGTGCATCGGCTCCCTGCTTTATAGCACTGGAGTCTGGGAGGTGGCAGGCAGGCAGCAGCCGGCAGCGCGTGGTCCCTCAGCCCTGCACGGCCGTGCCATGGGTCCCGGACCCCTCGATCTGAAGCTGCGAGGGACAGGGATCCTTCCCTTGGTTCCAAGCCCTGGACCCTGATGACTTTGGGGTTAACACCGTGCTGACCCCAGAGCCAGCATTGTCCCCCTGCCTGGGCAGAGGGTTCGTGGACCATGCTGCATGCCCACCTCCTGCCCCAGGGCGGGCAGAGGACCCTGCAGCCCTGCCCCACACCATCCCTGCCCCACACCATCCCAGCCCTATGCCAGCCCTGCCCCAGGGGCTCATTGCATTCCCGCTCCCAGTGGAGGAGCCCCCTCGAGCCGCAGCAGCATCGCTTCGCTGCAGGGCAGGCAGGAGGGGACAAGCACGCTGCAGTCTGGGACAGGGGGACGTTGCCACTGGCTTTTGAGTAAGTGAGAAAGGGGCATCCTCAGCCTTCTGCCTCACCAGAGGACACCTCCCTCGCCTGATCCCCGGCACAGCTTAGAGATGGGCCACCCCGGGCAGGTCTAAACCATTCTGCACCTTAATCCCTTACTTTCGCTCCCTATCCTTTGCCCACACTCCCCTCCCTCACACCTCCCTGCATATTCTTCCCAGAGTCAGGCTAGAACTGATATTAATAACAGCTTATTTCAAGTTTTCAGCCCACTTTCTCCCAAGAAAATATTTATACTGAGCTCCATTTTCCATTTCTTTTCAATTACCACCGTGTCTCATCACCTCCCCACAACTCTCCTCTTTAGCCATAAACACAAATCCTATTACCTTTTCTCTTTCTGTGTATTTGCCCTTTGATTTAAGCTGCATTTTCTCCTGTTTTCATCAGTTCTGGACCTCTCCCGCTGTATATCTCCCTGTTTATCTACTTTCCAAAGGCCTCCTCTTATTTCTCCGGCCCTGATCAATACAGCTGCAGAGCTGGCTGGCAGCTCCTCTCCACTGCTGCCTGTAGTTTTTCTTGGGGGACTTGTCCAGTATTTCTTGTTAAGCTTCTGTCTCAGCTTGTTCCATTTCTCATTAGGTTTTAGCACTGGCATTGTAGTATTTCTTGTATTTCCACGCTGCCCAGCGGATCTCTTGTAATTCTTAACGGCGAGGCTTAAAGTCTCGCTCTTTAGAGGACTCCCGAGTCCTTTCTGGCAGGGTTTGAAGTGGCAAGCAGCGTGACACTTTTATTTTCAGGTGGAGAAAAGAATGTCTCTGGTTCCAAGCCAGGCCATGATTTTTTCTAACAAAAGGGGCATCGGGGATTATTTGTATTTTACAGCCGTTATTCCAGGGGATGTATTTCCCGGGGCTGTGGCAGGTGGCAGCCCCTGTCCCTGCAGTGCCGGGAAGGTGGGTGCCAGCACCCAGGGCTGGGGCACCTTGGTCCTGCGCTGGGGACATGACTGCAGCGCTGCTGGCAAGGCAGAGCTGGGCAGCCCCCCCCGAGCCTCCTCCATGCTCCCCGAGCCTCCTCCGTGCTCCCCGAGCCTCCTCTGTGCCCCCCGAGCACCCCTGAACCATGACCTTTGCATCCCTGGCCAGGCAGCTCACAGCTGGAAAGCATCCTGGTTATTTTGAAGGTGTTTTTTCATCTGCATCCCTCTCAGAATTTTCCTTCTGAGAGAGAAGCTGCTTTTAAAATACACCCCAGCTTTCCAGCTGTCAGGAGCCAGCAAATGTATTGCTCTCCATGGCTGCATTTCTGAGTATTAAACATGACGCGCAGTCGCCGCTACACAATATTTCCTCAGATGCCACTGCACCGCGGGAGCCAAACAGTGTCCTTTAAAATAAAACCAATTTTTCCTGTCTCTTCCACAGAATAGTCTTATTTATACGCACTCAAACAGCTGTTACTGCAGGTTAACCAAAGGTTGTAAAAACATTTTTCAAATGCCCTTAACTTCACTTGGTTTGTTATTGAAATTGTTAATCTTGGGTTTAGATTTTCCCTATCACGCTGGTATAAAATAGGCAAAACCAGCCCTTCTCCGGCCGTGCAGAGTGTTCTGCGCCCCCGGCAGCGGCTCGAGCATCGCCTTGGTGCCTTCCCGGGCAGTGCTGGGGCTACACAGCCGCTCCGCACCACCCAGGAGGGATGGAGATTTCCGTGTCAGTTCAGTCCTTGCACTTTCGTGTTAAATTTCTGTCTAAATTTCTGACTCCTCTGTGCATCCACACATGCACACGCACACACACACCTCTCTGTCCTGGCTGGGTCGGGCCCTGCGGTGGCCGAGGACGTCTTGGGTTTGGCTGTTGAGCTTTTTCTGACAACCTTGCAAAACTCTCGTGATTACGTCAACGTCTTCTGCTGCCTTGATTCCTCCCCCCTAGACTGGCACAAAGGGGATTTGCAGCAATTAAAACTACTTTTAGTTTAATTGCCGATGGGGGACATTGCCTGGCAAAGCTGGGCACAGGGCCGGCCCCAGCGAGCAGGCAGGGCAGTGGCCTGGGGACCGGCACTGGAGCATCCCCCTTGCCAGCAGCAGGGACATGATCCGCCAGCCTCGGGAAGGGCCGGTCTCCCCTCCGGCTGCCTGCGCAGTGCGCGATGCTGCAGCGTGCAACGCAGCGCTGTGCAGTGCAATGCAGTGCTGTGCAACGTGATGCAGTGCTGTGCAGTCCAGTCCAGTCCAGTCCAGTCCAGTCCAATCCAGTCCAGTCCAGTCCAATCCAGTCTAATCTAATCCAGTCTAATCTAATCTAATCTAATCTAATCTAATCTAATCTAATCTAATCTAATCTAATCTCTTCCTCCCCCCTCGCTGCCTCCACCTCTCTTACAGCAGCGGGGACCAGCAGAGCTGTGGCACATCCCTTCCCTTGCACTCAGCATTAGCTCTTTCTCCCCCGCCAGCCCCTCGGGCGATGTCCCCAGGGGTCACCCACCCATGTGGTACTGGGATGGCTGCTCCTGCTCCTGCGCCTCGCCAGAAGACCTGGGCACAGCCGGGTCAGGGCCAGCGCTGCTCGCATGGCAGGTGAGTGATCGCCGTCCTCCCCTCTCACCCCAAGAACGCCATTTCTATGCAGATGATTCTCTCATCGAGGAGTGGGAAACCAAGGCTGATGAAATCCAATCTCATCTTCAGTCTGATTGTGATAATTTGCAATGAGCTAAGGAAAAGTGAATTATTATTAAATGCAAATAAAAGTTAAATAATGCTGTTTGGGAGCTGCTCTATGTTGCACCATCCGCATAAATCAGGGGAAGGTTTAACTTAGGGTGATACATCACTGCAGGTAGTTATCACCTCTAAATACCTGGCTGTGTGTCCAGAGCTGCCCAGACCCTCAATTACCTTCCCATTAACTGGGGATGGTGATTACACCGCTGGGGACGCGAAGGGGAGCTGCAGCTCCGCCGCACCCCCGTGCACAGCAGCTCCCGGAGCGCGGCTGGGCCGAGGGACGGCAGCGGGGGACGAGAGGGCGGCTGGGGAGAGGAGCCGACCGACCCACGCCGAGGAGCCACGGAGCACCCTGATGGTTTTATGTCCCTGTAAATCGTCTACCAATCCAAGGGCTGACAGAGATGTATTTTTAGCTGCTGCAGCACAATTAAGTCTTCTTGTTAGTCTCAGGAGGAGAAGGAGGTTGTTGGTTTACTTGCAAATGCTTGAGGTAATTCTCTAATGGCTCCTCCACCATTACACAGACACTGTTTTCAATCTCTTATCATATGTAATCCCTAATGATTTCTCTGTTATGTCCTGTTTTATTAAAGCGCCATTGAACTATAGCCTATTGATTTAGATTTCACAGACAATTGAAATTTAAATTGACTCCAAATTGAATGTCTCCATGCAATCTGTGTTCTGTACTAAAGATAGATAAAATGCTTCTATTTTTGATAACAACTTATAGCGGAGGCACATTTTAATTTCAGAAAGTGCGGAAGGGCATCAGGATTTCCATGACAATGTCAGGTGGCCAGGACAGCCGCGGTTTTCTGACCCACGCAGGCATTTAGCATCACCCCGGGGCTCGATGGGAGCTGCCGGAGCCCGGGCAGCGTGCTGCAGGTAAGCGTGCATGAGTTTTATTTCGAGAAAAAGTGAGCTTAATGCCACGAAAGATGCGGCTGGTGAATTCCTGAAGGGCTCTCTGCTCACTGAGCAGGAGCCGAGCTGCCCACACCGGCTGCCCGAGCTGCCGGCAGGGTGCTTTGCCACCGGGATGTTTTTCACTGCACGGCAGCACCGGCAGCACCGTGAGCGGTGGGCTGCGGTGAGCAGAACCGACACGTGGCCGGCGCAGCCGAGTGCGCAGCCCAAACTCCACCGGGTCCTTAAATGCCTGCCAGGTTTTATTCGCTCCCGTGTTATTCACGGCTAAAGCAGGGCTCCAGGCGGTACACAGACCTGGCCAGGGCAGGACCCCATTGCCAGGAGCACACGGGAGGAGCTGCGGCTGGACCCGGCATCGCAGCTCTCCATTCCCCGTGCCCCGTCCCAGGGTGTCCCCACGAAGCACGGGGTGAATGCAGCCATCCCTGCGGGCTCCAGGGTCCCGCGCCGCCGCCTCCCAGGAGCTTTGGTATAAATAATAAAGAGTTACAGGCTGCTATCTGCCACAGGCTCTACTTATATGCCTCCCGCTAGTAATAATGTCTGTGTTACAGCCGACCTTAATGCCAGCAAAGATAATTCTTTCAGTGCAATGAACTGTTTATTGGCTGACGGATACAGCCCTGTCACAAAGGGTGATCCCTGCAGACCTGCGAGCCCACAGAGCTCCTGCGTGGGGACGGGAGCATGGGTGGCCCTCGCCGTGGCTGGAGCATCCCCCCGACATCCTTCCCGCAGCAGCGTGAGCAGCCCAGCCCCTCTCCAAGCCGTGCAGTGTGTCCGGCAGGATCTTTGGAGACATGGGTTTGGGAAACCCTCCAGAGCAGACCCTGAGGGCAGCGTGCTGGCCACAGGGGTGGGAGACCATCCCCGTCCTGCCTGAAATCTGCCCCTGGCCTGAGCATGGAGGCAGAATCCCATGCTGCTTCCCCATCCCATCCCTTGCCCTGCCCTCGGCCGAGGCCCATCTCGGCAGCCCCAGAGCTGCTGGAAGCGGGTGCTGAGTCCGACTGCAAACAGCCCCACGTGTACACGCGTGGCGATGTGTGTGTGTACATGTCGGGGGCCGTGGCTGATGAAGTGTGCTGTGTTCCAGCCTTTTAGAGACATTTACGTTTAATCTACAGTTTAACATTCCTAGCGGGAATACTTCACAGCTGAAGAATGTTTTCCCCAAGCCTTTAGTCTCATTTCTGACATTTCACCTGTCATATTATGTGCTTTTCAGGGGAGCGAAATGGCAGCTTGTCTCCTTAAAAGCGATGGACACACTGTTTGTCAATGAGACGAGCGCTGGGCGCCGTCCCCTGCTCATTTAGAAACAAAACTCACCTCAAATGATGGTTTGAACAAATAAGCCGCCTCGCCAGCATCTTCCCAGTGGAAGACACGGGGTATTTCCCAGCCGTCTGGGCTGGGTGCTGTGTGCAGGGAGGTTGCTGCAGGAGGACGGGTGCCTGCTCCGGGGATGGGGAGGAGGCAGGAGACCCGGCAAAATCTGCTAACATTAACGCTGCCCACCTGGAAGGAGAGCCCACCCCCAAATACCTCTGGTTAAAAAAATCATCTGCCTTTGAAGCCCACCTGAACTCCTACAACCGGAGCTGTCACCTAATTTATCAGGTTACTGCGGTTTTCTAAGAATGATAGACAGTAATTAAAACTAAGCTAATAACCTCCTCACTCTTGACATTTCTACAGGGGTTTTGTTCACCATTATCTACATATAGATTAAAAATTGTAATTGGACCAGAGATAGGGTTAGAAAAATCAACCACCTTCCAACTGATAGTTTGCTAGTGAGTGACACTTTGAAATTTTATTTAATCTGAGAAAATTGAGTTGAGCTCCAGTAAAGTTGAGTTATCATGAAGTACCTGCATTGGGTAGAAAATGCACTTGACAAAGGCACGGGAGGGAAGTGTGGGCAGGGGGCTAAAGCGGCGAAGGGGACCCCACTGTGGGGCTCCAGCAACACTGCCCTGCTGCAAACCAGCCAGGAGAGTTTGCACTGTGAGAGTTTCCGTACCAAAAAAAGTCCAAGTGGAGCAACTGATGATGCTGGCAGCACCGGGTGCTTTAAAGCCTCCTTGCAGGTGTTGGGAGCAACCTAGCTGGCAGCTAATCCAGTCTCACCCAACTCTTCCCAATGGATAGGGCATCCCTGCGGAGACTTGCTGCTGCCCGCAGGCATCTTGGGTGCACGAGTGCAGGCGCTGCAGCAGGGAGATGTTTATGGGAATCTGCTCCTCGCTCCTACCAGCCAGCGCTTAGATGATATGCCTTTTATTGGTCTTTTATCCTCCCGATTTTACCAATGGAGCTTATTCACATGCCCAGCCACAGTGCAGGACCCTCCTCTGCACAAGAGCTGTTGCTTGGGTGACGTTTCCCTGGAGAAACGTGCCCATCCCAGATGCTTTGGCAACAGTAAGGAGATGGCAGAGATCTGGCTGTGGGTGACCCCTCCGAGGAGCAGGACCCCCATCCAGCATAGACTGGGGGGTGATAACAAGGGCTGGTGTTAGCTTTGGATGGCTGATGCTTTCCCGGGATGCCCGGGGGGCATCCCGGGAAGCAAAGATGCTGTGGGCGCTGTACGTCCTCCCAGCCAGCACAACCCCATGGGGAGGCACATCCCACCCAGCAAATCCCCCCACCTCCCCCGCACCGTCCTGTGCAAGGATGCTCCAACACTTTGGGGGCTGATGCCGACAGGCGCTGGGCTGTGCCCGGATTGCTGGAGCGGTACAGCAAAGGCGGCTGACATGCCGGGGCGGGCAGGGGTCAGCGAGCAGAGCCGCTGCTCATGAATTTCATCGCGCCAGTGCAGACAAAGAGCATCCCCACGTCAAGCTCTCTGCGAAAACTCACCTCTTCCTCTGGTGTCTGTTTCTCCTGTGTTATTTACGGTGATTTTTATTCCGATCTATGGCAATCCGTGATCGCTATAGACACTTAATTATTACTGCAATAATTATTATAACACAGTATTAGTAATGGAGTAATGACAGCATTTATTTTAAACTGTGACATATTAACTAAGCAGGGCAGTATTAATTGCAATGGTGAATTATCCTCATAGACACTATTTCAATTATTGTTTTGTCACTATTACGTTTATGACAGTAATAATTACATATCTAATATACTCATTATTGTTAGATATACAGAATAAGTCTGAATAAATGCAGCAATTAAGGGATAATGTTCCTGTTGGGGAGCTGAGGAGCAAGAAATGACTTTGGTGGCTGGTTTTAAGGCTGGAGTAAGGCAGGGACTCTCCTGATGGAGACGACCTTTGGTGGCTCAGCTGCTGGGTGTGCTCTAGCACTTTGTGCTGGTTCTGCAAGCTATGCCAGGGAACGAGGGCTCGGTACAGGGAAGCCTCCTCGTCAGGTCTCTGGCATGGCTGCCACATCATCCTCAAGACCCCAGAAGGACCTCAACTCCCAGACGTGGGGTGGTTCGAGCAGGAATGCCTGTGGGCGGGGGGATGCCTGTCCAGGGGGATGCCTGTGAGCAGGGATACCTGGGGATGCCTTGCTGGCACGGCTGGCTCTTGGGGAACCGGTCCAATGGCTCTCCTGGCTGTGGCTCGTCCCCTGCCACCCACCACCTGTGCTCCTCTCCCCGCTGCCTCCTGCAGCAGCCTGGGGCTGGGGTCCCTGTGCTGCTCCCTCTGTGCCTGCTGAGGCAGCAAGTGGGACTGGGCGCCACACACAGGAGCAGCAGTTTCTCTCTTTGCTGTTTTTCTCCCCTTTGTGTGTGTTTTTCTTATTTTGTCTCCAAGGAAGAGAGATCAGCTCCCGCAATAGCAGCAGCACCACCAGCCAGTCTCAGCTAATGCCCTAAGCACGGTGTCACCGTCTCCACTGCTGGCTGAAAGATTTTGGTTTTCCCCTTTTTAAAGCCTGGCTCTTGCCAAGGGGAAAGGAAATAAAAGGTTTGTTAATTGAAAGCTCTGCTTAATACTCAATGTTTAGGATGCTATAACTGCTTTCCTTCTTTTCTGTGCCTCCAATAAAAACCTAATGAGATTTTTAATGTTGATTGTTGCCAGGGCACTTGACCTGGGGTTTGACACACACCCACTCCAAACCTCGTTTAACTAATGCGAGGGTGGCTGCAGCCCAGGGACACCTTGGCCTCTGTGGGACCATTGAGCGTAACACCAGAGGGAGGAGGACAGGCTGCGGGACCCCCCCGCCGAGCCTCCCCGGGGGCACGCAGCCGCGGGGCTGCCAAACCGAACACCTGAGGTGGGAGGAGAGGGAAAACTGGTGCTTTTCCTGCAGTTCTATCCCGCCAGTGCTACAGCTCGTGTTTTCCTGTGTCACCTACATGTCTTGACGTGTTGGTCTCAGTCCTCGCTGCACCCTGCAGAGAGCAAGGCAAACAGAGGGTGACTTACAGCCCAGCTAATTTTACTGGGGACACCCCAACGTGCCGGGTTTGTGACTTCTCGGCTCTTGATTCCCACCCACGGCACTGCACTAGTCAGGTCTCACCTCAGAATTTGTGAAGAACAAGCCATAAATGTTCCCCCCAAATCTCTTTGCTTAAGCACCTAGAAATCTGTTGATGTGCGGCTGTGGGGGGGAACAAGGGCACAATTCAGTTGTACCCCAGCAACAACAGTGAAGGGGGAGGAACACACCCCACGGAGCAGCTGAGCTTCCCCTCAGGTGTGGCTTCCATGAGCCAGATGCCGGTGGCAGGGGCTGGTGCAGCCGGTGCTCCCAGGGAGCCTGGCAGCGGTGTGGGTGCTGCTGGCGCAGCCGGGGGCAAGCGCTGTGCTCAAGAGTGGCAGTGCAGCGGTGCTGCATGCAGTCATGCAGCCATGTGGTGATGCAGCCATGCAGTGTGCGGGGATGCAGCGTGCTGCATGCAGCAGTGCAGCTATGCAGTGTGTGTGGATGCAGTGTGCTGCATGTGGTGGCGCAGCCATGCAGTGCGTGGGAATGCAGTGTGCTGCATGTGGTGGCGCAGCCGTGCAGGGATGCAGCCATGCAGTGTGCAGGGATGCAGTGTGCTGCATGTGGTGGCGCAGCCATGCAGTGCGTGGGAATGCAGTGTGCTGCATGTGGTGGCGCAGCCGTGCAGGGATGCAGCCATGCAGTGTGCAGGGATGCAGTGTGCTGCATGTGGTGGCGCAGCCATGCAGGGATGCAGCCATGCAGCGTGCAGGGATGCAGCGTGCTGGATGAGGTGGCGCAGCCATACAGTGATGCAGCGTGTGGGGATGCAGCGTGCTGCATGCGGTGGCTCAGCCATGCAGTGATGCAGCCATGCAGCGTGTGGAGATGCAGCATGCTGCATGGGGTGGATCAGCGATACAGTGATGCAGCCATGCAGCATGCAGGGATGCAGCATGCTGCGTGCGGTGGCGCAGCCATGCAGCGGAGCAGCCATGCAGCATGCAGGGATGCAGCGCGCAGCAGTGCAGCGGTGCGGCGGTACAGCATGGCACGGCGCGGTGCATCGGCGCATCCCCACACGATGTCCCTCTTCACCCGCGGCACGGCCGCATCCCGCCCTGCCAGCCGCCGCCATCCATCACCGCCGACCCGCCGGTCCTCTCCCAGACAATGAAGGAAAATCGGCCTTTTCAGGAAAGCCACTTTGTTGTTTATACAAAGGAGTTTGGCTGTTAACACATGTAAGGTAATGGGATCCCCCACCGGCTGCTCGCAGGGCCTGCGCAGGGGTCTGCCTGATGGATTACCCACACCATTCATCTAAATTATGTCACAGGCAATAAGCAACTTGCTTAATCTGTCTAAATGAAGGGCCGGGTTGGCTGCCGCTGACGCGTGCTTAACGCTGCCTTCCTCACCATCACCGGCAGCAG
>VFFE01006219.1:94036-153941 GCA_008921705.1 Burhinus oedicnemus
CCTCTCCCACCACCGTGGAGGTCAGGCTTGAGGCAGATGGTTGCATGTGGGGTGAGATGTGATGGGACCAGGAGGCAGAGATGGAGCTGCTGAAGCTCCAGTCCTGGGGGCACGTGGGGGCCACTTGTGCCATAGCCGTGCATCGCACCGCCTGCAGAATGCCAATTAACGAGGACCTGAACACTGAAACCATCATAACAGTGTTAAATGGCAAGAAAATTCAAATTGTGGCTGAAAAAAATTAAGAAACTAAATGTATAAGGAAAAGAGATGCACATGATGTAATTCATAGTTATGTAAATTCTTCACATTGTACCTGTGGTTTATGCTAAATTTTCCAAAATATGAGTGAGAATGGGCATTCCTGATGTGTGTTTATTTCTCTTTATTCTACTTCATCTTTTGTCTTTATTAATATTTGAAAATAATGCACATTTATAATTAATAAGATTCTTAGGAGAGGGTGTTTTCAAATTTTTGCGATTATTTGAGTAAGTATCATCCCTCCCATGTGTCTGGCAGCTTACCCTGAACCACGCTGCTGCCCAGTCTTGCCCATCTGAGGGGATGGTCCCTGCGGTGGGTCCATCGCACACGTGGCACTCGGGCAGCCTTGCCTTGTTAGAGCAGCTCTGCTGTGGTTTAACCCCAGCCGGCAGCTAGGAGCATGCAGCTGCTGAGAAGAGAGAGAAAAGGAGGGGAAAGGAAAAAAAAAACCTTGTGGGTTGAGATAAAGACAGTTTAATAGAACAACATCAGAAAAGGGAAATAACAAAAATAATGACAGTAATAATTATGACACAAGTCACTCTCACCGCCCGGTGAATTGGCACTGTCCGAGCAGTGATCACACACCTTCCCCTCCACCCCCAGCCAACCCCCATTTATACACTGAGCATGATGTCCATGGTACGGAATGTTCCATTGGCCGTTCCGTTGTTCTGTCTATGCTCCTTCTCAGCCTCCATGGGAGGCTGACAAGAGTCCTTGAAAAGCATAAACATCGCTCAGCAACAACTAAAACAACATGCATTGTTGACAATCCTTTCGTCCCAAATCTGAAACCCAGCAGCCGCTAGAAAGCAAGCCGGACGGGCTCTGAGCCTGAACACGTGTGGGGCAGGGCTTCCAGGTGTGCCTTCTGCACCATCCGAGCAGATGAAACCCATCAGCTGCTAGAAAGCAAGCCGGACGGGCTCTGAGTCTGAACACGTGTGGGGCAGGGCTTCCAGGTGTGCCTTCTGCACCATCCGAGCAGACGAAACCCCACATGTGCAAAAGAGGCAGCAGCAGCCGGGCAGAGGACATCTCTGTCTTCCAGCACAGGGAGGTCCGAGCCTTTCCCCCCGCCCTGGTTCGGAGGGTCTGGGGGTCAGAAGCCACCTCCGCTGCCTCCCTCCTGCTTCTAATGGCAGCATTGCCTTCCGCCGGGAAAGGGTGCCCCTGCCCCGGCCGTACATGTTACACATAGCAGCAAAATGGAAAATATTTGCAAAACTGCAAACGTAAGAGCACTTGGACCCTCTGCAGCGGGTACTGGGCTTGTAAACATTGGTGTCTGCGGGAAGGTGAAAAGCTGAGCGCTAAACTGCCTAGTTCAGGCACAGTCAGAGAGAAGGAGATTAGTGCTGGGCTTTGGAAGACTTAACAGCCTTCCCAGGGCAGTGATAGAAATTTAAAAAGAGAAGGAAAAAAAGGAAGAAAAAGAAAACAGACAGCGCTTTATTCTTAAGGCATCATTAACCCAAAAGTGCTAAAAACCAGCTATGGGCCATCAGCTGGTGCTTACAGCCGAATTAGTCATCCCCAGTAGCCAAACACTAATGACTGGAGGGGACACAGTTTCATTGCGGCAACCAGACATTATTTAGTTTCTCTTGCTGCTAAAACACTGCTCTATTCCAGATAATGAGACACCTTCTGCTTTAGCATCGTTATGAGATTTTGCAAACCCATCGCGTAGCCAGTGGGACCAGCTCAGACAAGTTTCCCACTAAAAAAAACCCGTAAAATTTCGGGCCACCGGTGAGCCTTGGTGAGGTGAGGGATGCCTCATCCCACTCACCCCGCTCTCTGGCCAGCCACCCGGCTGGGGCTCCAGGTATCGCCCACATCAGCTGAAGGCTGCCATGAATCCCCCACGGTTATTTGCACCATTTAGAATAAATAAATTGGCTGCATCCCTGCTCCTACGTCCTGCGCCGGGGCTGTGCAGCACTGGCTGCTCACCCAGGACCAGGCAGCTCCTGCAACTGTGGTCCTCGTCAGCCACTCTTGCCAAAGGAGGAATCACCCCGGCTTATTTTAGAGATGAAGAAAGGAAGGAGAGGAGGAAGAGGATCCAGCTTTTCTCCCGATCTGGTGCCATGCTAATGACTGGAGATGGTGGCTAATTTGACAAGGCCATCGGTCCTACAGTGATGGTGTTTGACTTTTTGACTAATGACAAGGGATGGAGTCTCTGTTCATGCCGCTTACAGTGGAATAGCTCTGGGCCATCGCCCAATCACATGTTCAAAATGTTGCAAAGTAAATTGTCTAATAAAGCAATAAAGTAAGGGACTCGCTAAATGATTTGTCTTTTAACTATTGTAATGGAATTTTTTTAACATTGTTTTATGTTGGAATGCAAAAATTATTACAAGTAATTAGAGTCATTTTGATTCAAATCTCTGCTTGGGCTTGACATATTTTGCATACTTCCACCGCATATAACAAGTCAGCTCATAAAAATGCAGGCAGCTTGCGAGCGTCGCAGCTCAGGCGAGAGCGGAGGTTGTCTAAACTAGCGTAAAACTGCCTTTGCTTTAGCCGAGAGAAGGAAGGAGGGGGGGAATCCGGCACCACGTAAATTTATTTTGTCTCATTAAGGAGCAAGGAAAAAGCGAGGTTCTGCATGGCAATAGAGCCGCAGCATCCCCCGCTCCCCGCCGGCACAGCCCGGCACCAGCACGGCTCCTGCCGGCAGCCACGGCTCCCCGGGCGTTCGCACCCCCAGGAACCAGGCTAGAAGGGGAACATTTAGTGTTTCATCCTGATCCTTCAGCTATTCTGAGCGTGCGCAGACACAGACAGGCTCTAAGCATATATTTATCCACTCCGCCTCAAAAGCAGGTGTGTTTTAGTAGAAAACCTTTGGGGGAGGCGGGGTGCTTGGCAGGCACCCCTCTTATCTTCCATGGCGCAATGGTGGTCTCATGAGCATTTTAATAAGACTGTAACTAATGGATTCTCTCCCAGGCCTTTCCACAGATGGCCATCAGCTGTGCACACACGAACACTGGTACTGCCGCTGCACCGAGGGCACCGCTCTCCATGGCATCAGCCACCCCCGGATAGTTCTGCCCAAGGAAGAGGAAGAGGAAGAGCACGGGGATTACAATAACTTTATTACAGAAAGAAAACAAAACCTACAAGGCAACACTCAGCCGCTGCAGGAGCAGAGTTAAACACAGACCAGGTGCATCTCTGCCGGTACCAGAAACATGTAGTTTTACCCCGACTGTCAGGTCTGAGCTGTTCTCTGTGTTCAGATTTCCATCTGACTCTTGGAGCAGCTGTGGTGGGCTCAGCCCGCGGTGCTGCCTGCCTCTCCTGCCCAACACGATCTGGACCAGCTGATAACAGAGTTCAAAATACCCGAGATGTGACCCGTTTCACAGGCAGAGCAAGAACAGAAGCAACAGCAATAGGGTCAGTCCCAGCAGACTGGGAACCGCAGGTTGATGGTGCAGGTGGGCTCTGTGCCAGGCTGCCAGAATTCATCCTCAGGTGTCGGGAAAGCCACCGAGGACGGCTGGTCTGGCTGCATGGTACCTGCACCGGGGCTGGCCGGGCTGCTCAGGCCCCCAGGGCTGCGGCGGAGAGGAGATGCTGCCACTCAGCTGGGGCTGAATCCTGCTCGTCCCCCTCCAGATGGACTGCGCCATGCTGACAGCGCCGTAGATCTGGTCCCGACAATCAGATGGGATCTTTTACCCGCCGCTTTATGTATCACACCCTGTACACAGCATCTCAATACCAGATCTTATTCTTTCTATTTGTCTTGTTTGAAAGCCCCTGTGTAAGAGAGACAATTTTTTAACTGTAAGATAGATTGTCTGGAGCTGTGCGACAGCAGGGATGGGGAGGCAGAGGATGATGGATAACGTACAAATGATTAGAGGACAGGCCGCACAAATTCAGATGGAGAAAAAACACGCTACCAGCAATGTCACACCCCTCTCCCCTCTGGTCAATGCTTGCACGACCAGCTGGCTGTGCCCATGACTCCTCCAGAGCTGGTGGGGTCTAACACAAACCCTGAACCTCCTTGCGGCCACAAAACTGCACCAAATGTGATTCCTGCAAGGCAGGATACTCCCCAGCCCCACTCGTCAAACCGTCCTCTGGTGCAAGGGCACGGCTTGCCAGCGCAGGGCAGCGGCACGGGCAGCTCTCCGCAGGGTTTCTTCCCCATCCTTGTCCTGCTCCCAGGGGAGTCTCGGGGCTGAGAGTATGATGAGTGGCAACGAGAGGGGCCCAGGGCAGCTGGAAGGAGACCCTTGCTGCCGGATCTGGCAGGAACATGGCTTTGTGACGGCAGGGTAATTGCCAAGGGGCCCTGGCACAACCTCCTGGTACAAAGGTGGGGGCCGAAGCCCACCGCGCACTGAAGACAGTGCACAGTCACTTTCCAAAGAGGATGCTCAAGCCTGGCCCCCTGGCTACCACCATCTGGTCCATGCAGGATCCCACCTGCGGGCCAGTCCCGGTGGCACGGTGCCTTGTTCAGCGCTGTAAGAGCATGTTCCCCATGCCGAGCCCGGGGGTGTGTGCCAGGGACCACCGGCCATGCGGCACTGCTGGGGGTGTGATGGCACAGGCTGTGCTCGGTGGGACGGTCCCACCACCGGCAGCAGAGAACCCACAGCTGTGGTGGGAAGTGGGGAGGGCTGGTTACTGGCATGCTGCTGGCTGGTACCGCCACTGCCAGAGGATGTGAAGGCAGCCACCGCTTGCGAGCCCGGCTGCGGTGCGAGCTGCCGGCAGAGCTGCATTGGGCTTTGAGTTTCCTCCACCGTCTCATTAATCCTGATTTACAGAAGGCGGCAGCAGGCTGGGGCCCTCTTAACAGGCTGTCCAGGCTGCTGATTTGCCTTCGCTGAAGACAACGGTGCCCTCGAGACAAGGCCACACTGAATTATTCAAATCAGCGCTGGGGAAGGGGAGCGGGAGCCCGCCGGTGTGGCAGTGTCCCAGCCATGGCTGCGCTCCTGGGTGCAAGCGGCAGCACAGCCCCGGTGCTGTGGCTGCAAAGAGGGTGCCAGTGGGGTCATAGCTGGCAGTCCCCTCGCACATCGGTAACAGCACCTAAGAAGAGGGGAGCAGCGCGGTACAGCCCCCCGGGGAGTATGGTGGGGTCCTGAGTGCCGGTGCTGGCAGTGAGCAAAACCTGCTGTGGCCGGAGCTGCCCGGCATTCAGCACAGGAGACGGCCCATGCCGCTGCTGCCGGCTGCACCTCGTGGCACAGTGTGGCTCCCAGCCCTGCGACCGGGTGCTCGGCACAAGGATGGGAGCTTCCCATCCATCTGTTCACCAAATACAGATGCTAGCACCTTATTACACCTCTGTTCAGCTATTTTTCAACTTAAAGGGCTAATAATGCCTTAATAAAACTGTTTAATTACAGAAAATGTCCTTTATTAAACATAATCACCATATGGTTGCAAAGCACTTATGGCCACATTCATTATATGGGAAAGTAAAGCTTCTCTGGTGACACCAGCGGTGTCATTAATAGGGCTGCATTTAAATTATTCCTCCACACACCCATTTTAATTCTTTGAAGATTAAAGGAAAGCATTTGTCACGAGGCAGGAGTGAAAGCCTTTACCTGAGCTGCCACCCAGTGCAGCATCTGGCCGCCTTGCTGTCACACGAAGTCCAGCTGCCTGTCAATGCAGCCACAGTCTGCGGTCACACAGCAGTGTCCCTTGCATGGGCACAGCCGCTGCATCCACTGCAGCTCCCTGCGGCCTCCTGGGCTGGGACCAGCCCACTGTGGCACTGCGTTGCCAGCCAGGCACTGCGAAACCACATTTTGCTGCAGACGGTGGTGCTGGGTGGCCCGGCGCGGGTGGCTCGGCACGGGGCTGCAGTGCCTTTCCCGACACCCTGTTGCAAACCGGTCAGCAGCGGCCAATTAATCTATTACCTAGAGATACATTTTCCATTAGCTGCTGAATCACTGACTTCAAAGCAATTAGCAAAAGTAATGAACTTCAGTGCTGCGGCACTGAAGGGAGCTGTTAACCCCTTCTCCTCTGGATGAGGCAATTGGAGATGGTGGCTGATGAAGACCTCCAGCATCCCGTCCCTCCCGGCTTGCACCCGGGTGAGGTGCGACTGATCCAACCCTGTGTCCCTCTTGCCTTCCCACAACAACCAGCCCAGAGAGAGCTGGGCTGTATTGCAGCCCTGCAGAGGGTGAGTCCCGAGGTTCCCGTGCGTGCCCATGGCTCCCCGGGACAGACATCCCTCTCCTCTCCCAGGCCCACAGGGATCAGCACAGGGTGTTAGGGATCAGCGCTGTTTGCCCCGGGGTGATGTTCTGCACTGTGGACTCGTTTAATCCTCCAGCAAACAGGGATTGATTACTTTGCGCAGCGAACCAGCACATCACAGACACAAAGAGACGTCCCTGCCCCGTCCACATCGGAGAGGGGAGGCAGCTCTGCGCCCACGCCGGCCCTGAGGACCCAGCAAACGGGCCCTGGGGGAGAGGTTTGCTGAAGATGAAGGGGGCTCTGGGCAGGGTTTCCAAACACAGGGCATGGCGTAAAGGTAGGCAAAAGCTCTGCCACGCGGCTGTCTGCAGGGCTCCCACCACCAGTGCAGAGCTTGTGCCAGGTCCCGTACACACCCAGGCTTCATCTCTCGGACACCGGCCGCATGGCCGGCGGGGGGGCTGGCTGCTGCGGTGACACCTTTGCACCCCATGTCCTCGGCGAAGGCTTGGTGCAAAGCTGGAGGAGAAAGAATTGCACTCATTTTTCAGCTGCCGCAATTTTACGTGTAATTAAGTTTATTAATTGTGTATATTAGTGATGAAATGGAGACACATGACTGTCGAAACCCACCCCAGCAGGTGTTTGTCTCGCAGGCATCTTTCCCGACCCCCGGCACGGAGGAATCACAGCTCTCATGGCCATCTGCTAGGGTCTACCACGCCCTCAGGCCACCCTGCCATCCTCCCCTGCCCCGGGGAGCTGGGAGGATGCTTGCTGCTACTAAAACTTGTGCAAACGAGCCCCAGTAATGCCCCTGGAAGGGTGCTGGGGTTGTGTCAGTGGAGGCTGCCGGTGGCTGCCGAGAACGGACCTTGCCCCGCAGTGGTGCAGCAGGACTGGCGATGGCGATGCCAGCCGTGAGGATGGGGACGTGTCTGTACCTGCTCTGTCTGGGATGCGTCGTGTCCCTCAGCCCGGCAGTTGATAGATGACTGCCTCAAGACAACTAACTCCTAACGAAGCTCACAGTGCCCCCCAGGAGCCGGCTGCTCCCAGAGGCTTGGGTCCGTCCCCGAGGTGGCAGTTGGGCTGCTCAGCTGGGGAGCCCAGCTTCAGCCTCTGTGGGTGCATGGGCAAGGAGTGGCCCAGGGAAAACGGGAGAGAGCAGCGTGGGGCTGTGGAGAAGCAGCTGGGAGATGCCTGGGAGCAGGGGCTGGGGACACCGGGGGTGAGTAGCTGGGAGAGCCATGTTGGCAACCAGGAGAGAGGAAGAGCGAGCCACTCTTCTGGCTTTGATACATCCTGCGCAGCTGGAGGGACCTTCACTGTGGGGTGTGGGGAGAGCTTTGCTTTGGCGATCCTGGGTTATCATTTCATTCCCAAGCGGTGTTAATTGCTCCTGTTGGTGCTGTACCCTTGGCAGCTGCCACGGATACTATTCATCAGATGCAACAGCATAATGCATTTGTGCTAACAAACTGTTCTGCAAGGCGCTGCTGTGCTGCAAGACCGATGAACTCCGATAGTCCGAGGAGAAGAGAGAGACAGCGCATACGTGGATGGGTGGAGAGACCAACAGATTGAGGCATCCAAAGAAAAAACAACTATGATTATTATTCATAATAAATAGACAAAGCCTGGTAATTGCAGTATTAACCTTGCAGCGTTGCAAAGGTTTGTATCTCAGTTTATTCACAACTTCACCTCCTGGTCTGCGCTGCTGTCACTTAGGTGCTAGCAGGGTTTAGGGGACCTGGCTGGCCACCACCCGGGACGCTGCCGGGGCACAGCGCAGGAGCAGCCTCTGGCAGGTTTTCTCCCTTCAGCTGCTTGTGGAGGTTCAGCCCTATTAGTGATTTGCTGATCTTCATGGCCCTGGGTGAAGCCAGAGGCTGAAGACTCCTCATTTAACCAGTGCCAGGATCCCTGCACAGGGTTGTTAGCCCTCCTTGCAGAGTGCTTGCTGTTGTTCAGATGCTGCCTTGGCCTTTTGTTCTGATTGGATTTAGTTTTTGCCACTAAAAAAAAAATAAAATACAAGAGACAGGAGTGTAAAAGCGCAGATGCTCTGGGGCTTGCTGCATAATTTGCACTAACTGGTTCCAGCCCAGCCCTGACTCCGGCGTTGCTGCCACCGCACTCGCACCACCTCCGGCTCTGCCGGGAACACAGCTCTGCGTGGGGGGGGTTGCGTACCTGTGCAGGTTTTTCTTAATGCAAACACATCCGCAGTGGCAATTATCATTTGCAGGGAAAAAAAGTCATCACCTGCCCTTAAGCTCACGCGAGAGCTCCCCAGCATCCAGCTTAGCCCCAGCCCTGACGCAGCTGGGTGAACTCAAGCTCCGGTCTGGCAGGGGGCTCCAGCACGCCCAGCTGGGATGAGACCCCCGCTGAGGTGCCCCCTCAGGTCCCTGGTCCGGCAGCTCCCTCCAGTTGCAGGGGCAGGAAAAAGAGGCCAAAATGGCAGCGGGTCAGGTATGTCCACTGTCACCAGTGCCTGCTGCAGCCTGGCTGGGCACGTGTCCCTGAGCCGATGGAGGTGGCTGGGTCAGCCATTGGTACAGACCTTTCTGTCCCAGGGCTTTGGGGACATGAGCTGTAGCCTTCTCGTCCCCAGCATGTACGGGGCAGCTGGCTATCACGTGGCAGCAAGTGAGGTGGGAGCTCAGTGCCGGCGCCCATGCTGGGAACAAGGGCTGTGGCAGCAGTGAGAGCGGCACTGAGACCAGTGGGACAGTGACACATGGGGACAGCAGTAATGTGGTGTGGCTGTGGCAGTCATGTTAGGCATGTGGTGTTTTGGGCTGCAAAAAGCATCACTGGTTTGCCTAGAATTCAGCAAACCTCAGTGGTTCTGCGTCTGAGTCGCTACTGTTTTTTCAATGGCACTGGCATTCCCGTAAGCATCCCAGGGTGCCTGCACAGCTTGTGAGCTGGTGTGCTCGCCCGGCACAGGGTGCTGGGAATGGGGCACCTGGAGCTGCTGGATGGGAGCTTTAATCAGCACATGGGGGTGAGACGCAGCTACTGAGAGCAGCAAGCGGCTCCTCTTAACCCAGGACGGTGACGGCATCTGGGGCTACGAACTGTCGATGAAATTAGTCTCGGCGGAGGCGCCTGAGAGCCAGGCGGGATGAAGGAAGCCCTTTCTTCAGGACAGCCAGCGTGTGTTTGCAATTACACTCTTCACTCACTGCGGTTTATACCACGTCCATTGGGCGCTGGGTGTTAACTCTTTCGCCAGTGGTGGCTTCCAAAGTGCATCTGCCTTTGTTTTCGGTGAAGAGCGGCCCAGCAGCGCAGCCCAGCAGCTCCCTGGGGACGTGGGGTTAGTCCCAACCAAGGGATCTCATTCATTCTTTCCGTGACGTACTTTTTGTGAACATCTGGTTAACATTTTCCAAATGAAAAGAGTTCTTTGCTGAAAAATGGCTTCTTTCCTTTTTTCAAAATTGCTGAGATATGTGAAAAATTGTTCCTTTTTTTCCCCCCAAAGTGTTCTGTTCTTAACCCATTTTCCTGACGGAAGCTGCTTGTACGACCAGAAACTGCCCATCAGGGTCCCTCCCAAGAAACACCGTCCCTGACCCACTTGGGTCAATCGTTGCCTGCAGACACCCAGCAAGGCAGGGCAGGACCTTCTCCTGGGGGTCACCCTGCTCGGCCCCGGGAGGGGACACGGCAGCGGTTTGACACTCAACCCCCAGGATGGGTCCCTCCACCCCCTGCTTTGCCCCCTCCACATGGGGCTGCCCCCCCTCCTCATTGACAAACTTGCCGGGTCTCTTCTGGCTCTCCTCCTGAAGCTCCTCACCCCACAGCCTGCTCTCCCCATGCCACATCCTTCCCTTGGTCCCCCTCCTCCCCAGACCCCCCCCCAATGCGCCATCCCTCGCCCACTGCCTCCACGGCGTTATTTATCACCGCCGGTTGTTTGCCTGACCCAGCCGGGCACGGGCAGCGGCAGCACCCGTGCCAGCAGCTCTGCCGCCGGAGCCTCCTGCCCGTGGCCGACAGCTTGTTGCTCTGCCCCCTCTGTGATGTTATCGCATGGATATGAAGGGGGGGGCGGGGGGGCATTGAATCAACTGGATATCGAAGTGGAGAGGCTGGCGAGCGGCTCTCGGTGCGTGCCGAGGAGCGGAATTGCTCCAGCGAGGAAAGGCCAGGGAAACGGGCACAGGGGGAGCACCAGGGCTGGGGTGTCCCCCCCTGCGGTGGGGACCACAGGCGCTGGGGATGCTCTCCATTGTGGGGCCAGGGAGGTCCACGGGTCCTGTGGCACGGATGGATGTGGTGAGATGGCCACCCCATAGGGCCCTACATCCCCCTCCCTGCAGGAGCCCAGCCCAGCTACTGGCTGCCTGGGATAATAGGATTCAAAAGGTTTCTAGGGGGGGGAGAGTTTGCATTTTTTTTCCCTTCAAATTTCCATACCTTGGATTTGATCGGGCCCTCTGGGGACCACGATGCCGTTTGATCTCATTTTGTGTTCCATTTCTGATGTTACACCTTGTCATGGTGTATTAAGTGCCATCAAGCTCCGTAATGCAGTGACACGAGAACCTGATGCTACATGATCGACAAAAATATGCTCGTCCCCCGAGAGATGCTGACAGTGTCATATCTGCTACCGGTTCCCGCCATGTGCAAAAGGCACAGACCCCCTTTCATGGCAGCTCCGGTGCTTCTGCCTGTACAGTTGAGTGGGGAAGCTGAATTTCGTTAAATCTGATGTCCTGGAGCCTGACACCTGCAGAAAATGAGGCCCCCAATTAACAGCAAGACTCGTATCCAGAGGTGGCTTAACCACCTTGGGGCTGTGGAGGAGCAGAGCTGCCGGCTGGGCAGGGACCCGAGCTGCTGATGGATGCCCACGTCTTCAGACGTTGATTACCTGCCTGTTTGCATAGGGAGCAGCGGCGGATAAAGCCTTGAGGTGCTGCAAATTCTGGAAAAAGAGTGAAACAAATGCATGTCACACACAGCGACACTGAGCTCCCCCCACCCTGCGGAGGGAAGGGCACCCGGGAAGGACCCGAGGACATTTGGGGGTGCCCAGGGATGGGCACAACAGCCGTGGGATCATAGAATCACAGAATCGTCCAGGTTGGAAGGTACCTTTAGGATCATCGAGTCCAACCATCAACCGAACACTGCCAATGCCACCACTAAACCATGTCCCTCAGCATCACGTTAAAATTAGATTTTAATTAATAAGACGAGCGGGAGAAGGACCAGCACGGCGATGCTCGGTCTGCACTGGGCGGGAGGGCATCGCCCCCTCCCCCCCCACCCCCCTGCCTCTGCTTGGGGGATCCTCGCTGGTTTAATCCGCAGTTATTTCCCTTATTTCCCTCGCCTGGGTTTCTTGACAATCGTTAATGTGCGAGTTGACTGATTTTCATGGTAATATGCTAAACAAGTGCCTCTTTCTCTTCGCAGCGATCCGGCGGCTCAGCCAGAGTCCCCGTGATAGACTTGGTGTACAATACCCTGATGTAGTGAATGTGGCGTGCCAAAGTAATTCTGAGTGAAATCCCAAGGGATTTATGTCAAGGACAAAATAGTGTATCCCATGGGTAAATATAGTTAGCACAGCTGCAAAACAGAATTTATTTCTTGTTTGCGATATCATTTTTAAAGTATGGCATAGGGAAAGCTTTAAAAATGAAATTATAGCATGCAATAAAAAAAGCTCATAGGCACTGTATTCAAATTATGCAACAGTAATATGCTGAGTTCATAAATAAACATCTCTTATTAACCCTTCTCACAGCAAAATGGTATTTTTCCCTTGAAATAAACAGTCAGAATGATTTGCCAGGGAAAACATCAGCAAACAAGGGTAAGCCGTATCTGCAGATGGTGGTGTTATCTGCACAGCCGTGCGCGGTAACTGCGCCGGGATGGACGGTGCCTGTGGGAAGGCGCCCGGGATGCCGAACCCCAGCCCAGGCGGTGGCCCCGGTCCCAGGGGAGGCGGGGGTCCGGGGGGGTGGGCAGGGCGGTGGGTGGCAGCGTCCCCGAGCGGCTGCACCCGCGGCCCCCGCACGCGCAGCCCCCGCTCCCTGCCAGCCGCTCCCCGAGTTATTAGGCGAAGTGCAAAGTGGCTAATCAATTTTGTTTGCATATGCAAGTGAAGACGCTGTCGTTTCATTAGCTCAAGTAAGGACTCAGCACACTTTGTGCAGCTTCAATAATTCTCTTTAAAGTTATTGAGAAATGTATGCTTAATTATATTTGCATATGAAAAATAGGGTCTAATTAGTTTGATTGATTATTATTTTAACCTTAATGACATTTTGAGTATCTGTCCCAACTAATAGCAAATGTATCTCTAATAAATCACGAATTTTTATAGCATGGTCTATCGAGCTTCCTTTTGAAATATATTTTATTAATATACCAGAATGTATTGAAACTGAAACAAGTCAAACAACTGCTCATTTATTAAACTGTTTAAATGTCAGTTTTATACAAGAGTAATATTACAGGAAATACGTTCCTATGAAAGACATCTGTAGGCCAGGGATACTCAAAATATTCGTTATTTTAGTGAAATATATTAAGGAAATAAAAATTCAATTATGTCATTTATTGCACTAAATAAATTTATATCGACTAGCATAAATGTTTTGCATTAGCAGATGTTCTTTCCCGCAAAGTCTCTAATTTTCCATGGCCGATCCTGCGCCGATGCTTCTCACCTGCCCATCATCTCCTGCTCAAGCAAGCGATCCTGGACTGGTGGCACCTTGCAGCAGGGACCGACGCTTTGCAGAGCTTTGGGCTGAGCTCAGCCTTGGGGAATACGAGGAGAAATCCCAGCTGGAGCCGGTGTCCGACTCGGGGCTGCGGGCAGCAAGCAGTGTGCGCTGGGCTGGGTGCAGGCTGGGCGCCCTCCACCCACCCACCGTCCCTCGAGAAAAAAGAAGCAGGGGCCGCTTTCGTACTATCCTTGATTGAAATTCTTATGCAGTGGTGGTGTCCCTGCCATCAATGCCTTAATTAGAAATTAGGATAGTCACATTGGCATAAATTAAATCAGACTAAAGATGATTAACAAAGTAATGCAAGAAATCATTAAATTAAACCACTGTGCCAAGTCCACTGCTGATCTATCACAAATTTGGGCTGCTAATGAGGTCTTAATTAGTAAGTTCGGTCGAAATAATTCATGTCATTCAATTCGGAAAGACACTTTTTTTTTTTTTCCCCAGGACTTGATGCAAATATCTCAACTAATGGGGCCATAAATAAATAAATACACAAACAGCATCCCCGTGTTATCAAAACTCGGCCGCGGAGGTGGCAAACGTTAATTTGCAAGCGAGCGATGAGTTCCCTCGGCGCCCAGGGCACCCAGCCCTGGTAGCGGGCGTCTCGCCTCCTGCACGGCCTCTGGGCAGAGCCTGCCCTGCGCCCCGCAGACACACAGCCCCGGCCCGCACCGGGAACGGCTTTTTGGGGACGGAAAGAGAACTTTGCTTTCCAGCGCTGGGCAGCAGCGAGTGGGTTCAGCCCTGCCCAAGGGGGGAGGTCGGGCCGGGAATCGGGGTGCACCCCTGCAGCGCTGCCTCCCAGCAGAGCTGGAAACCACCCTGCCAGAGACCAGCGGGGGTGAAAGCAGTGAAAGCCAGCCGGACGTCGGCAGGGACGAGTCATCTGGAAAATTTTCTGAAGAGCTGCAACGTCATTAAATCGCTCTCCCTTGCTCCCCTGAAACAGTAGAAAAGTACTGTTTTATTTTATCTTTTTTTGTACAAAAACTTTGGGCATGCTGAGGCAGACAAAAGGCACAGCTTGTGTGATGAGCAGATCCAGAGAAGAAGCCTTGGGAAGGCTGGAAAGCCCACGGCAGACAGCTTGCCAGGGGAGCCGCCTGCGCAGGCAGCAGGAGGGCTGGGCGGCACACGGCAAACCCTCACCGGCGCGGGCAAACACAGCGCAGCCCTTCGGAGCGGAACGGGGGGAAGGACTCTCCCCACCATGAGCGAATTGCTTCTTCCTTGCTTCGCTTTTCCTTTTTCAAGTATTTTCTAGCCGGAGACATCGCACATTTCTGGGGCCTGCCCCGCTTTTGGGGCAGTTACATTGCAGTTATGCTTGCACAGGCACAGCATGCCGCTGCTGTAGGCACAAAGAGAAGAGCTTTATTTAAAAGTGGACTGAAATGTCCCTTTTGAACTTGTTGGTGTGTGCCGGTCCCAACGCCTCTTCCCCCCCTCATGCTGAATAGGAATTCCCCCCTCCTTTTCCATTACCTCCTGCTTCCCTGCACTGACTCGTAGGGCACGAAGACAAAAACACAGCGCTTGGGCAAACCGGGCAAAATCCAGCCCTGTTCTCTGCAAATCTCCAAGCCAGCGAGGATGCAGCCCTGGAGGGTGACACCACCGTGCTCATTAGCAGCCAGGTTGTCTGATGACATTGCCACCGGCAACAAGAGACCAAGGAGCTTGACTTGGCTGCACGGTGTGTGCAAGAGGAGAGCCTGGGGCGCAGGGAAGGGACCCCCCTGGCCTGAAGATGCTCCGGACTTGGGCTATTTCTTCTGCTAAAGAAGGCGATGAGAATAAAACCGAGGCAGGGCTGGAAAGGCGTTTTAGTTGCAAAACTCTTTGAGCCAGCATGGGAACAAGTGCAGGACCACAGTGCAGCCGCCTTCCCGCAGCCCCGCAGCCCAGGGGGATGCTGCCCAGTGCCGCGATGCTCAGCAGCCACCACGGGACAGCCGGCAGGTCCCCAGCCACAGCGTGCGGCACCACCGGGTCACCTCGCTGGAGGAGCAGCGGCTGTGCCACAACAGGGCTGCAAGTGGCAGTGTCTGCAGAGTAATAAAGTCAGAGAAAAGCAGTCCGAGCAACTACCAAGTAGGAGATATCCGAACAGGGCTGCTGGCTGGGAAAGGGGAATGTCAGAGAGGCGGGAGATATGTCCTCCGGGGCGGTGGGGACCCACCAGGCTCCTCAGGGTCCCTCCGTCGGCAGAAGATGCAGAGGATGAACTTGGCAGAGAAAGCCCTTAGGGAGGTGTGAACATGCTGGTGGGTGGATGCGGTGCCCATAGGCACCGAGGGTTAATGGTGGATGGGGAGAGCAGGCTGGGATGATGCCACTGTAGGAAAGGTTCAGAGCAAGCTCTTTTTCATCTGAAAGGAAACGTTCATTCGGACTGGACACCTAAATTGTCCCATTCTCTTTTCTTTAGGACAGTAAGAATTAGGCTTTTAATGTCTCAGATGATTTTGTAAAGCTCAGCTTTGCCTTCCCCCTGCCTTTTGCTTCTGGCCCTGGACGCCACAGCAAGCCTGGACAACACACATGTAAATAAAGAGCAGGACTGTCACCTGTCACCCCTGCCCAGGGGCCAGGTGCTTCCCACCCTCCCAGGTGCTTCCCACCTATCATGCCACTGCTCCTGCGGAGCCTTCCCGGTCTTCCCGGCCAGCGCCCCATCACCGCTGCTGACAGACACGCTCAGCTGCTCGGGAAGAAAGATATTGATTTTTTTTTTTCCTTTGCAAACAGACCCAGCTGCAAGAAGGGGGCTGACAGGGCTGGATCCAGCCATGGGGGTCGGGATGCCCGGAGCCAGGTGTGCTGTATGCTGCCTGCACCCGTTGGGGGTTCAGGATCCCGTGGAGGTGATGCTCCGTGCAAGCCCACCCAGCCTGGAACAGCCTTCTCGGACACTTCCAGGTTAAGAAAAACTGAAGGCAAATCAGCAAGAGCTAAACTTCACCTCTAAGGGGTCTGAGCATCCCCAGGGATGCACAGTGTGTCGTGCAAAGGCCAAGAGCAGAGAGGGCAGCCAGGTGTACGGGGGTCTCCAAAAGCCGGAGCCGGCTGATCAGCCGTGTCACGCAGCATCGCCCCTCATCCAGCCGCCGGGAGGACACGCAGCCGGGGATGGATGCACTACGGGCTGAAGAGCGAGCGTTACATTGTCTGCATGGTAAATAATGCCTCTAAGAAGTAAAACTGGCCATGATGGTTTTGGGAAGTGTGTCTCTGCAGAAAATAAGGAGGCTGTAGTTGAACAGGGAACCCCCAACATCTCCCCTTCCATCTGGGGAGCCGTGACCCAAGCTGCCCTGTAACCCCGGAGCCAGAGCTGGCCCGAGCCACCAGAAATGGTGGGATTTTCCACTGTGATTCTCTCCGGAATTGGGTCCCGCTGGGTCCCCTGCCCCAGCACAGCACAGGAGAGAGATATAAATGAACCCTGGTGTTCTAATGCCTGCACAGCACCCTGCAATACAGAAGCAACGGTAACAAGAAATGATCAGAAAGAGCCAAGGAGGGTGACCTGGAAACCTTGTCTGCATGCATTGAGTTCTGCTGTCTTGACTACAGTGCGGGGATGTGTTTGGGGAATTAAGCAAAGCACATCACTTTTTTTGCATAATTGAATTCTCTGCATATTTTTTTCTTTCTGTGCATAATCTTCCTTTCATGTTGTTCATGTACTTCCTAGATAATTCAGAGGTTACTTTCCTTGAAAAGAAAATACTGAAAGAACCTATGGCACTATATCCTTAAGTATTCCACTTGTTGTAAACTCCCCGAGGAATCTTACAGACACTAAACATCAGTGAAAAAATATTCAATACACTTTCAGAACAGCTCTTTGTACTTGAAATACTCTGGTTTATATTAAAATATTCTCATCTCCCTATAATTTATAAGAATTCATAGAAGTAAGAGGACTTTATTTCTTCCAAATCCTATTTAGCAGTGGCAGCAGCGGTGCCAAGCACAGGCACCACCAAGAGCATGGGGCAGTGCCGGTCACGCCGTGCTCACCGGGGCTGTGCACCGCTTGGCACCGGCACCGCCGCCGGGGGCCACATCCTGCGCCTTCCACCCCAGCCGTGCAGGCTGGTACCGGGAGCAGGCAGGGATCGCGCTCCGCTTCCCGACACACAAACAAAAGGAGATCTCCAGGAGGAGAGGAGCAGAAAATTGCCCACTGACATTTCACCTGCAGCACCGGCGCAGCTCAGCCCCAGCCGGCGCATGGCGGGGGGGATGCACAAACCAGCCCTGGGGGAGCGTGGGGCTGGGGTGGGGGGAGCAGCGGGGCCGGGCAGGGGCGCAGCCAGCCGGGACCCCGCAGAGGGGAGTGTGTGCTGCATCCCTGCACAGCCGGCAGCACGCACGGGACCCGCGTGGCATCGCTGGACGAGGACAGGCCCCTCGGGGCTGGGGACGGTGCCCAGGGGTATAAACACATTTTCCCCCTGGCTTCGACGCCCCGCTTGCTCCCAGCTGGGAAGGGTGCAGGGAGGGCGCTGGGGCTGGGATGAGGTGCAGAGGGATCCCTGGAGCCAAATAAGGCTCCGAGCGGGGCCACGGCTGCCACGGGCGAGCTGAGCCGCTTCCATTTTGCGTGTTAAAAGGGAATTTTCCACTCCTTATATGGGCCCGAGTGGAGGCTTGAGCAAGGAAAAAGGAGCCAAGACAGTGCAACCACCTCCTCCTGCCCGGATGGGATTAATTTCTTGAAAACAAACACTTCCCCCCTCCCAAAACGCAGACCCCGTGGCGGCTGCACCTGACGCCGTTCCCAATGCAGGGATGCAGCCGCCCTGAAGGGCATCGGGAAGGAGCTTCCCAAATTCCTAGCACTTCAGTGGTTAAAATGTTATCACTTTTATTCGTGTAATAGAGATGAAGTTCCCGGGCCTTCCAGGAGCATCAATCTAGAGATTTATTAACCAATTTAAAATACTATTGTCTTTCACTTCAATGTGAGATTGAGGTGTGTTGTCGGAGGAATATAAAGCTACAATCAGTGAGCCGCAGTGCTGGGAGACGCCAGTACCTGGAACTCAATAGATATTCATGAACATTCTCGTATTTAGTGAAGGAAATAACTTAATACCGACAGTGTCGATGGAATAATAGCCATTTCCTGGCTGACTTGCAGCCCTCAGAAAATGAGATTGCGCCTGCCTTCATTTTTCTTGTCTTTCCTGGGTTTCTTGCCGGGGAATGCACCACGCAGGGATGCTGTGCGCATTCCAAATCAGCCGCAGGGCAAGCCCCGCCACCGCCCAGCGTCCCACCCCGGCCACCTCCGGCAGCCTGGCCGCACCAGGAATACCCCCTCCCTGCAGGCATTTCATCCATGGAAAGATTATAAATATTCCAATTATTATTCCAGGCAAAAGCAGGGCAGTTGGCTGCTCCGGCATCCCATGCCGAGCCCCACATTTCCCCCTTTAGCACACACGCAGCCTCGCTCGCTGCATAAATATTCATAGCAAAATCAATTTGCACCTAAAGATCTCTTCTGAAATTGCATCCCCAATGCAGCGGCTTGGCCCAGGAGCACAGGTGGGACGTCACTGGAAATGCCACGTTCAGCCTAAATATATAGAATGGGGTAAATCTCCTGTAAGTAATTGTTATATGATTTCTCTCATTCCTCCGTCATAAATGGCACTAAATTGGTTTTTATAATTTTAAAGGCTGCCGGCAGACGCTGCTGTGCAGGTTCCAGGAAAAAGAGGATCCCTGCTCTCGCCGGGGTGCGCGTCGCAGATGGGCAGCGCTTCCCGGCACAGCCTGCCCAGGCTTTGGGCTGCGGCCCTGGGTGAGACCGGCCGTGCACACCAGCGAGCGGCACAGCCGCAGGAACCAGCTCACTCCCAATGCGAAACCACTCAGGTTTTCTGAACTGGTGACCTCAAGGGACAGGTGGCTAAACCCAGAGATACTGTGAAAGTTTTTTTTTTTTTAAAAAAAGAAATTAAAAAATGACCTAATGTATTTCCTTAACTCCAGTAAAACCACAGTTTGCAGAAAGCTCAAGCAAGGAAAAGTATTTTGTATTTCAGTGCTCTCATTTGTTTCACTTGCCTCACACCAGCTAAAAATAGAGGCCAGGATACACTTGGTCTGTGGTGTCCAGGTAATTTCCCTGCTACTTCCAGCACCCGCCTGCAGCGTCTGGGCCAGGAGGCAGCCAGGGCTGGGTGATGTGTTAGAGACCCCTAACACCAGCGATGAGCTCCATGTGCCCCCTCGGAGCCTCCAAAGCCCCGCGGGTTGCCTGGGGTCTTCCTCAAAGAGCTGATGGCTTCCTCAAAGCTGCAGCTCCTGGAATCACATGAAAACGGGCATCTGTCCCAAAACTGCAGGAGCCTGCTGGCCCATCTCCTTGCAGGAGCGCAGCGTGGGAGGCGACCTGCGGGGCGGGCAGCTGCCTGCAGAGCCGCATGGGGATGCGCCGGGGCTGGGAGGAGGTGTCTCCTTCTCACATGCTGAGGACAAAGCTGTACAGTAAAAACACTGATCTTCCAGTCTCAGGAAAAAGCTACAGCGCCTACCAATCATTTTTATACCCGCTAAACAAAACCTGACAATGAGGATTTATCGCTTATAATATTAAGTGAAGTTTAATTTAGACCATCTATAAAAGTCCCATTCCAGAGTGTTTCCCAAAGATCCTCGACGCTTTAAAATAAAGAGGACAAATACTGAAGTGCTCTCTGAATGTTATGGGACAATTTCCTTTTATGTTGCCATTCAGCGATGTTTTCTCTCTGGCTGGAACCCAACGTTTCAATGAATTTTTCAGACTCTATCATGCTCTTTCCCTCCCAAGCTGCCAGATGATGCTCATGCGAACAAGCTCACACTGGCAGAACAATAACCAACGCTCAGCGTCCCCTGGAAGTCCCACGTTCATTTTCATCTCGTACAGCTGGGCACTTGCTCCATGCGACGAATGCAGCAACATGCGTGAGGGACACCTCCGAGCGGTGTCTGCATTCCTGAGTCCCTGTCCCTACCCTGCCTGAGGGGACGAGGACAAAGGGAGGTCCCCTGGGGCCAGCTCCCTGGAGGGACCGCAGCAGGGTCACCAGGTGGTTGGGGACGGCAGGGACGTGGTCCCTCAGGGTGTGCTCCAGGCAGGCTCTTGCCCTGAGCACAGCCCTGCACGCTCTCTGGGTGAGCAGGATCACACCACCCCCTTCCCAAATCCACCAAGAACACACAGTGGCCAGTTCCTAGGCTCCTTTGGGCCACTGGAAGCCAGGTTTCTGCATCTCCCCAGTGCGACCTCTCCCTGAGGGTGATGAGGGGAAGAGAGAGTGGTGAGAGGGAGCCATTCTGGATCTTAATTAACTTAGGGCTGTCACTGGTTGATGGCAGGTACTGAGCTGCATCCAGCATTAGTCTTTTGTTCTGGATTTTGCTTTTCCTTGCAGGGTTTATGAGACGCGGTGCCTGGCCCTTCCCGAGCCCTCTGGGGAGGAGGGTTAGAGAGTGCTGGGATGCACTCCCTGCGGAAACCTGGTGCCTCCGGCGATGCAGCGCCCATCCCGGCTCCGCTGGGCTCGCTGGCTGCCGGTGGCTCTCCGGGCAAGTGGCCGGTGCTGGGGCTACTCACAGTCAGGTCCTTGGATAAACAGAAAGCAGAATGCGATCTGCTGTAGGCAGAGCTGGAAATGGCAAAGCAGTGACGAATAGCATTGCTATGGTAACTCAATCAGTTAAAGTCCTCTGGCTCAATCCGCTCCTGTTACCAGCAAGGTTGGAAGGAGAGTTAGGGAAAAAATAGAGATGGGAAGAGTGAGAGATTAACTCACCTGAAGACAGCAAGTGCACCGGGCTGATTGGATTAATCGCTGCAGATGACTGGAGCTCTATTTAGAAAGCACTGTTTTAAAAATATGCAGAATTTTAATGATGCATTGACACACACTTTATTCCTAATGAAGAAGAACTTGACAGCAAGGGCAGGTGCCATTAATTACGGCTTCTCCCAGTGCCGGTGCTCACCGCCCTGGCGAGGAGCACCCTGCGGTCCCTGGGCACCGTGCTGGTGGGCGTCCCCGCAGCCTGTGCACCGGGTGTGCAGCAAACCCCTGCCAGGGGACCTTGGAGTGGGTCTGCGGGGTTAACGTCTCCGTGAGGGTAACCTGCTCTCGAAGGTGAACCCACAATTCTGACCTCCTCTCTGTTGCAGGCTGCCCAGTTCACCCAGTTACACCAGTGCTAGACCAGTAACTCCATAATTCAGCCATGCATTTTGCATCTGCCCCATGGCAGAGCAGAAATAGTTTCAGCCCGGCAGTAAGGAAGATTTCTTTATTTTGCTATTCAAACCCAAATATTAGAGAGAGGACAACAGGTCTTTGGGGCGGACGTTTGTAGAGCTCTCGGCATTATTCCTTTTTAGTCTGTGCTCCCAACACCCGGTTGTGCCGCAGCCCCGGCAGTCAATCCCCGGCAGGACAAGTTTGCTGCCGGAGGGGCAAGCCGTGGCGAGTGAGCCTTCCCCAGGGACCCGCCGGGCTCGCTGCTGGGGCACCAAGGGTACGGAGCAGCTTGCCAAGAGGAATTTCTTGGTGCTGCTACCTTTTTGTCACGGATCTTCACAGGTTTTATAAAGGCAGTACCGGCCCTTTCCCTCTGAGACGGAGCCTGAAGCAGCAGGCGAGCAGGCGGGGCGGGTGACTTCAGGTGGGTTTGCTTGTTCATCTCTCAGCGTAGCGAACTGGTGCTTCGAAAACACCCCAGAAATGATGGTAAATGTGTTTTAAAATTTTGTGACAGTGCATGCACAAATCACCAATTAAAGACTCCCTAAGTGCCTATTAACATGATAAGTCGTAACAGCTCCAAAAGAGACATTATTGTTTATCACGTCAGCGACCCGTGGATTAAGGACTCCCCAAGTACACATTGACAGGGTGAGCGTAACATCTCCGGAGCCGTTCTGCGCGCCGCCGCAGTCAGCTGTGGAGAATGGCAGCACTTGGGAGCTGCGGCAGCACCCAGCCCTGCTCAGCCAGGAGGCTCCGGCTCCGGCGGGTCTCTCACCGGCACACACCGCTTTAAAACAGGCTTGAAAAATAAAATCTCGTGTCTCTCCTCATCCTACTTACGCCCATCCTGCCTCATCAGCATGCAACAATTCGAGCAGGAATTTGATTTGTTTCGGAGCCACTGAAAATTATTGCACCTGCTGGTTTCTATCAGAGGCTTTTTACTTTTTTAGTTGCAAATAGCATCAGTTTGCTCTTTAAAATCTTCACTTTTAATTGAAAAGCACAGTCTTCCCGAGCCAAAACATCATGGCCAAAAATGGGTGTATTTTGCAAGGCCTTTGCTGCCAGGGTGCCTTGTGGGAGCTGTAGTCCTGGAACGCAGCTCTGCTCCCGGCAGACCCGGCTCCCCGCCGGCTCGCCTCTGCGCGGCATCGCCTCACTCAGCTCCGGGACACACCACCCACACATCACCGATGCTGGGAGCTGCCACGGGAGCTCCCACTCTTCTGAAGTGAGTGTCCCTGGCTCCTGAGTTTCACTCGGGAGCTGAAGGTGTCCATTTCCAGCTATGTCTGTTTCTCCTTTCTGCTCCCACTCTGCCTCACGCTCCTTGGCCATGGCCATGAGGGAGGAGGAGGTGGAGGAGCAGCACCCTGTCCCCTGCCCTTCACCAGCATCATCATTCAGGGACCTTGGCAAGTCCAGGGGTGGCACAGACATTGCTAGTGACAGCCCCGTGAGAGCAGGGTCTCCCTGGGAAGCGCTGGAGCGGCTCCCAGGAGGGTTCCCATCCCCATACGGGGGACATGTGCTCCCAAGGCAGCGCGGAGCCCCTGCATGTGCTATCTTCCCATCAGGATCCCGCTCACCTCTGCCTTTTACCAGCGGTGCGAGTGACATGGCTGTGGGCACCACTAACCAGGCAGCAGGAGCCGAGCCAATGCCTCTGCCGTAACGGGGAAGCCTGCAATTTGCTGCTCAAAGTATAATGATGTCTCTTAATTTCCAGCCACGCTCATTACAAGTCAGGCCAGCTTATTATACACAATATACAATTTGTGCAGGGAGCACGAATTCCCAGGCCTATAAACATCCCATTTCCAATTCCAGATGCACTGACAGAGTTGTATGGTTCAATTTCTACTTAAAACCTCATACTCTGTCTAGTCCCATGAAGAGCTCTCGGCTTTAGTCTGCTCATCCCAATTATTGTCTCAGGACCTTAAGTCAGGCTGGATTCGGTCTGAATTCCCCAAATCTCTCCATTAAACAGATCTCTTCTTGTTAGAACCTATTTATTCAAGATGCAAATGACAGGCTCACTACCCAATTGAAATAATTTTCATCCAGAGCCAAATAACACACTTTAGTCTTCTTGGCGTGAAGCAGTGAGCTATTAAAAATGGGAAGGAAATACAGTCAGGCTACTTCATTCCTAGCTTCAGGCCTTCTTCATCAATATTTTACTTAGGGAGCCATAGCTCCGTTTTAATGTGAGTCCCATAACCAGCCAGATGGCAGCTCTGTCTGCACGGTGAGCGGTGGATGAGAGGTGAAAGCACCGTGGCACTTGTTGAAGCCGGAGCCGGCTGCAGCCCTGTCCTGGGAGCGGCTCCATGGAAGGGCAAAGAAGAGCCCCTCCACCTCGGTGTCCCCTGTACCAGCCCTAAATGGCAGCCCTGGTGTGACCCTGGGTTGCCCAACAGCTCCTGGATCCAAAGGGCTGTTGCCCGCCGGAGCTTCCCAGGGAAGGGGAACCAGGAGCCTTGGGGCCGGTGCAGCAGAGCGAGGGGCTTGCCGGAGGATGCTTGCAGGAGGATGCTTACGGGGAGGTGGGAGCTCCTGGCTCTGCTCCCGTCTCTGCCAGTCACTGAGTCATGGTTTGCCCTCACAAAAAGTGCCAGAGACGCAGGCTCTGAGCACCAAGAGATTACACCCAAGCCCTGAGTTTCGCTCGAGTCCCTCTGGAGCATTACAGTCAGTGCCCGGCACGATGGGCCAGTACCCACCCGCGGCATGTTTTCTGCATGAGAGGAGAACCAAAGCAGCGGTGCAGGAGGGAGGAGGCGAAGTCAGGGCAGGGATGGTCAGCCCAGGGACGGTGTCTCCCTGCCCGCTGCAGAGCAAAGCGCTGCTGAGCCGGGGCAGCACGGACTCCTTTGCTGTCGCCGCTGCCACCGTGCCCACAGCCCCTCGGCGAGGCTCCGGGGTGCGGGAGAGGGAAGGCAGCCGGTGAGATAGCAGGCTCCGTTACAATGGAAGAGGAGCGTGTTATTCGATCCAAGAGCTACAGGAGCAGAGATGAATAATGAGTCTACAGCACTTCCACTTGTTTTCCTCAATAGTCAGACTTGGCTTCTTTCCCTTAGATCCAATACTAACAAAACTGTATTTGAAATTCACCCAAGTGTACAGTAACCATGCCAATGTGTTAGCAACTTAGTTCTGGCACACTGCTGGTAACATGTAATTACACCTGACACCATGCTATTTAGTGTATTTCATTCAAATTAAACAGTGCGCTTTAGAGTGTTTAAAGGTAATGTCTACTTTAAGCCTCATAGAAGTGTACGGTGTGTACTTTGTGCCAAAAAAAGCACACGTACGCACGCACACACACATGCACACAGATGCACACGCATCGCCTGGGCGCTGGCCGGGCTCCCCAGGGCTTGCGGGGCAGCAAAGCCCAGCCCAGCCCGGCCGGTGCTGCCCTGGTGATGCTCCCGCTGGGGCTGTGTGGGGGAATCCCCGTGATGTGCCTTTTGCTACGATGCTCCTGTCCCAGACCCAACACGGGTAACCCATGGGCAGGCACTACCCTGGCTCCCTGGGGCACGGGGGCTGCAGGAGAGACAGGATAGGATGCATCCTTACTGGGATGTGCCACATCTTTACCGGGATGTGAGTCTGGCTCTGCACAGGGCTGGCAGCCAGTGTCCCCTCCGGCAGGGGTCTCGCGCTGGGGAGCCGCCCGACCGCAGGACGATGGGAGAAGAGGGGTGACGCCGAGTTGTGCCATTGACTGCTGCCTTTGCAGATTAGATGAGTAATCAAAACTCTCATTCTTGGCTCTGGTGCCAAGGATGGTAACTGGAATAGGAGGCAGCACATAACGAGCCCATTCACATGCTAACGACTAGGGAGAAGAGGAGGCTTTGCTGAACGGACTCTGCCTGGCCTGACTGCTGCCTTGGGATCCTTCCCAAACACCGCGTGTCCCGGCAGCCGTGCCCATGCCAGAGAGGGGCTGTTTCAGCTTGCAGACATGCTGGGGCACCCTTCTCCTCTGGCTTAAGCCACAAGAGCACCCCAGGCTCTGCCCCGAAAGCATCACCACTGTTCTGTCCCCGGGAGATGCAGCGCTCGGGAGGGTGGTGCTGGCAAACTGCTATGGGGTCAGGGTGTGGGGAGATGGATTTGCTGTGCCGGTTCCCTCCGTTCCCAGCCACATGGACTGAAGAGTGGTGCCACCATGCCCTGTGAGCCGCTGAGAGCTGGGAGCTTTACCTGGCAGCAGCTTGGTGTGTGCAGCCACGCGGGTCCCTCTTATCCCTGATATTCTCATTAGAGGCCCTGGCACTCCGGCTGCTGGCCGGGAGGCTCTTTGGTATTATATATAGAAAGTTAACAAGGATCTGCAGAGCAATTGTGAAGTAATGGGAGCTTTTAAGGGTTTATTTTATTGAAACATTTTAACATTAAATCTCCTGTTAGACCAGCAATTTCTATTTCAATACTTTAAGCTGTTTCTGTACTTGTCACTGAATCTGAATGGGGGCAGACCAGGGTTTAGTGCTGGGTCCTGCACCGTACAGAGCAAAAAGGGACTATTAACTAGTAACTCATGCCATTAATAACACCCTCAGGCTCTCCTGCCTCCCACCATCCTGCTGTGCGCAGGAACCGTGCGTCCCCTCCAACCGCAGCCGCTGTGATGCTGCGAACCCTCGGAGCTCTGTGCACGAGGGCGTGAGCCTGGGGCCAAGGGGACGTGCTGGAGAGCCAGCCCCCCCCAGCAGCCTGCGCTCAAGCTCTGCCAGAAGCAGCAGAGGTGAGGGCAGCCGGGAGGGTGTGCGGGGATGCAACCATCCGCTCTGGGCATAAGGTTTGTCCCCCCAAAGCCAGGGTGCCCGATCCCATGGTAACATCCGGTCCATGCCCAGCCCTGCAGCCGTATCACCGAGCACCGCAGCTCCGCTGGGCTTTGACTGCCTTCCCTTGCTTCTGCGTGCTTGATGTGTCTCTCATTTCTGGCAGGTATATTGAATTGCTCTCCTGAACGCATATGAAGTGTATGAAATGTTATAGAACAATAAATACATTTAAAAGATGGGGATGCAGCATGTCAGCCAAGTAATTTCCCCTCAGTAAAAGGAGCTGGGAAAAGGAGCAGCGAAGTTGCTGCGATCCTATTTCAGACTTCATACAGTATCTGCAATAACATCAGTGCAATCCAAAAAGAAACAATACATAGTTTATGAGCACCTTAAGTGCCTGTTGTACCTGTATTTACTCCATTAGGTTGTGTCACATTGCATTTGAACTGGAGACTTCGCGTCTCAGGCTGTTTGCCACACTGCATGAGGCAGGAGGAATCCGCAGAGCTTCCCTGCCATCGCGATTGCTAAGGAAACCCTGGCACCGTGGCGGCAGCCTCCGTGGTGGGCAGCGTGCACAGTGGGCAGCATCCATGGTGGACAGCATCCGCGGTGGGCAGCATCCATGGTGGACAGCATCTGCAGTGGGCAGCGTCCATCTCAACTGGCACAGACTCCAGACAAGAGACATGGCAGAGGGGCACAAGGAGCCGGAGCAGAGCATGGCGCGGGATGGAGGGAGATTTCACAAGGTGGGTATCCGCAGGTGGATGCCTCCCGCAGGGAGAGGGGGAAGATGAGCAGAAGGCAATGCCAGGGGGGCACCGGCCCCAGCCCCCAGCTGCGCAGGGGGGGTCCTGCCCCACGGCAGCGGGGTCTGCACTGCCCATGGAGTTTGTCATGATTCTGCTGTCACTGTTATCTCCCCGGAACAGCGACTCACCTCAGCTTAGCAGTTATCTTTTGAAAAAAAAGATATGCTAAAAGTATATTACTCCCGAGCACAGCTTTATGGCATGACATGCTCCAGCCAGCTGCTCCAAGTGGACCCTTTCTGCTCCAGTTCCACACACTGTTACGGATAATAAGCTGCCTGCACTTAAAAAAATATAGCAAGCATGTCTGAATGCTTTGAAGGGAACGGGTTGTCTAACCTTTAGTGCAGCTGGTGATACAGTGAGGCATGATTTATTCGTATAAGGCAGTGATCTGCATGTGATGGATAATAGTAGTTCATTATAAGTCTGAAGTAAAAATTAATTGTAGCACATTGGAAAAGGTCACAACTCCCTCACTAAACTTTATAGGACCAGTCAAAATACCGTAGAACAAAATAGAAAGGTGATAAAGAATAATTAAGTATTCTGAAAAAAATAGATATATACGTCGATAGGTAGATGGATAATTAGATAGATAGATAGACAGAGAGAGAGGTGGACTGTGTGTATATGTGCGTGCATTATAGAGGTAGATGAGAAGGCATCCACAGTTCTGTTTTCTCTTCCACCTGCTCAGTGCTCCCCCCGCACCAGAATGCAGGATTTCTTCTACAATTACTTACTGGTTTCTCTGCATTCCTGTGACAGTTCAAAGCCAGCTCTGAGGTCCCTTTCCCTGTACTGGGCACCACTGGGACGTGTGCAGGACCCTGCTGCGAGGGTGAGCAGGGGATGGCTGGGGCTTTGCAATGGCTCCGCTGCAGCGGTGGCAATGGGGACAGCCGGGGAGGGTCAGGGGGAGCTGGGGGGTCTCACAAGGCAGCAGATATTTTCTAGAGCCCTGTGCCTGGGCGTACAGGCAGCGATGTCCTTCTCCAGCTGTGGGAGCATCCTTCAGGGGTGACAGTCTCATCCCAGTCAGAATTCACCGGCAGCCCAGCTCACACCATCGTTCCCATCCAGCCCGGCTGAAGGAGGTTTTTCCATCAAAGAAATGGGATCCTCCGTCCTGTAACTGGAATGTGTCAGCACCTCTTGGCTGGGATGCTGCCCCCTTCGAAGGGTGGTTGTCCATGAAGCTGAGATGTCCCTGCTGGGGGGACAGGACTGGTGCTGGCTCTCCACCCCCGTGCCAGCTCCGAGCCAAGTCGTGTCTCTGTGAGCCGCCTTCGCACAAAACCCTTCAGAGCTCCAGGGCTGGGAGGACGCTGGGGCTGCAGGGCTGAGCCCGTGTTTCTGCCGACACATCGGGCAGGGCCACGCTGCCACAGCATTCCCCACCTTCCCACGGGATCACCCCTCGCCTCTTGCTACCCCTGGGCACCTGGCAGCCACGTCCCTGCGTGCAGAGCGCCAAGCGTCTTGTGCTTCTCTGAGGCAAACGTACAAGGAAAACGCAAATTAGGGCAAATATTTACTGAAGATGAATTTGAGGTAATATTCAACTGGAAAGTCGGGAAGATGTGCTTGCAATTAGCATTTCACAGTTCCTGGTGCATTTGTGAGTTATACAAGTCACCTGTTCAGAGAACAGAAATAAGCCCAAATGAGTGGAAACCGCCTCAAGTTGCACGAGAGGAGGTTTAGATTGGATATTAGGACAAATTTCTTCACCGCAAGGGTTGTCAAGCACTGGAACAGGCTGCCCAGGGAAGTGGTGGAGTCACCGTCCCTGGAGGTATTTAAGAGACGTGTGGATGTGGCGCTTAGGGACGTGGTTTAGTGGTGGACTTGGCAGTGTTAGGTTTACGGTTGGACTCAATGATCTTAAAGGTCTTTTCCAACCTAAATGATTCTATGATTCAATGATTTTACAGTTAATCAACACAGCAGCAAGGCAGCTCAGCCCCGGCCCTGGCTCTGCAGCCGCAGGGGGCTGGGTGGGCTCCTCCAGCAGTGTTTTCCCAGGACCACCGGATCCCGGCACTGCGGGCGTGCGGTCCTACTCTGCATTTCTCTGCCGGGATGCGGCGGCCAGCACAGTGTGGGCTCTGGGCGGTGAATGTGCTCTTCTCCTGGAGGCAGTTCAGAGGAGGAATAGGGTGTTAGTTAGGAATGCCATCGGTGGCGGATGTCAGCACTGGCCTGTAAGCAGCTAATGAAAGGATAACATTTGCTGAATAAATTATCTGCTGCTTTTTTTTTTTTCCTCGGCTTTGGTGTGTTGTGATGGTGCAAGACAATAAAACTTTTATTTATGCCTGTCTGTAAGCTGGTCTCTGACAGTGGGGAGAGATGAATGATTTCCTGAATGCCGCATTGCATACTCTCCCCATGAACCCTGCTAATATTAGTTTGTCCAAACTGTAAGGCCCTGAAAATAAGAGCTGATAAATGGAAACCAAAGCAGCCACTTGACCCTCCTGACGTGCAAGCTCCTCCAGAAGAGCCTGGTATTTCCAGCACCTGCTCCATTTGCTGAATATTGATAACTTTCTTGGGCTCTGACACACGCACTTGAGGCTCTGCGGCGCCCAGGAATATGGGCTCAGCCTCCAGGTCGGCTCCTTCGCTCCCGGGTGGGTGGGGGGACCTCCCTGGGGGCCTCACTGCCCTGCTGTGCAAGCCCAGGGTGGGACGGAGCAGTGCCTGCTGCCCCCCCGGCCGCCCCCTGCACCCCTGTCCTGCCATGGCTACTCCCTCTCTCCAGCTGAGGGTCCCGGTGGGCTCCCGGGGCTGGTTTGGTACCAGCAGAGCTCCCGCCCACAGCACCAGGAGCAGGGAATGCGGCGGGCAGCATTGCCCGTACAGGGTAAGGTCCAGCCCAGCACTGTCACTGGGATGGGCACCCCAGGGAAAGGGTGACATAGGGCCCTCCCTCCAGCCCTGCACCCCAGGCTGGTGTCTTCCCCCCTTCTCCTGCCCACAGCGCGTGGTGCCACCGGCCACGCCACGGTCCAGCACTGGCCACCCCCTGGCTCGCACGCTGTCGTGCCCCACCAGCCATCGCGAGTCACTGTCCCAGCATGGCACAGGCTGTAATTAAGAGGAGACGCACACTGGCGAGCACTGCCAAGGTTAAGGAGTGACCTTGACAATTTTTGTAGATGATAATTTCTAAATTTTAACAATAGGTGGAGGGGAAAAAAAAAAGCCATCTAATTAACAAAACCACCCAGCATGGCGCAGTACAAACTTTGGGGCGATCTGGTCTTTCTTTTGCTTCGATGATTTCAGAAGAACATGAACCATCCAATTACCCAATCATTTCTACACAGTCTGAGTAACAGCTAAGAAAGGGGAAAGGTCAGCACATTCCAATGAGCAGGACTAAAATGCCTTCATTTTCTCTAATATCTGTCTGTTTAATTACTGGAACAATTGTTTGAACATTTTAATATATTAATTTAGCAGGAGGATAATTGTATGATTACAAATTCACTTTGGCCGTGATAAACTACAAAGCCGGAGCCTGCACTAAAATGAAATCCAGAATTTGTAGGAAGAAAAAAAAAGGCAGAGGGTGTGCGTTGGGTTCCCCTCCTCCTCCCCACTGTGCAAAATGCTTCACTGATCGCGACCCCGCGTGCGCGCAGTTGTGGGCAAACCCAAAAAGCCAAGGCGGGAGGGTGCCGGTCCCACCGGGATGGGGCAGGGGCTGCCCCAGGCGCTGGGTTTTGGGTGCCTGGAAGGGGTGTGAAACACCAGGACTGAAATGGGGGAGCAACAGCTGCAAAAGCAAAAAGACTCAGGAATTTCTCGCTGAGCTTCTCAGGGGGAGTTTGATCCCGACGCTCCTGGGAAGGAGTTAGCTTCGAGTTTTTCATTTTTCCCAAAAAAGAGCCTTGCAAGCAGTGAAACATCAACACAAAGCACTCATGTTTTGACGTTTAACAAAGCATTTCAGATTTTGTTTGAAATAGTCCATATTGATATTTGCTTAATTTATAGTAAAAGTATGTAAACTGAGGTCAGCACTGAACCCTCATGTTCTGAAAAGGCTGAAGTGAAACATCTCCAGGAGCCAAACACAGGGGATGTATATTTACTGAAAAGTGAGATTTTCATCTCAGTCCTGTGTCAGACTGGCCGCAGTTTGAAGCCTCCTTCCCCCAGCGTGGGGCAGGGCACGGCTGCAGCCCATGGGAGGGAGCGGGGCTGGGGTCCCCACGCTGCTGCAGCCCCCCAACCCACCACAGCCCCCCAGCCCCACACAGCCAGGGGGCAGGTTTAGCCAGAGGGTTTTTCCTGCAGCAACATCCTCGCTACCAGCACCTGCACCCACCTTAACCATGACAGGTCCCACCATGCTCAGTGGCATCCGGCACCAGCCACGGCGGTGGCCTGGGGACCCGCTCGGGCACAGGTCGGGGGACCCTGGGGACTTCTCTGACCCCAGCCGGTCCCAAGGAAGCCAGGGTGCCGGGTGCATCTCCCTCGCACAGCTCAGCTGGCATTTCTGCAACCACTAGCAAGAGAGAAAATTGGTCTTTAACAGCTATTCATAGAAATGTCACCAAGTGTAAACACCGGGTAACCTTTGCTTCTCTCCTCGCTCCTCGGGGAACGAGCAGCAAATTCAATAACACAGCCAGCGGTTCCTAAATGATATCACCTCCCGTTTTAAGTAAATTAGTATCAAATCCATCTGGCCTGGCGCCTTTGCCTGCCTTCAGACGGAGGCACCTCTGTCCTCTAGGACCATTAACAGACACTTACACAGCCCCTCGCATCGCGAGTGCCAGTGTCCCTGCTTGCTCCCAGCTGCCACCCCAGCCACCGCTGCGCAGGGCTCTGCTGCCACCCCTGCCTGGACCCTGCACAGCCAAAGGTAAGGGGTCGGGGGGCCAGGCAGAGTGAGGGTCCCTCTGCTAAAGGCCACAGGGACCCAGAGGAAGGGAGATAGCTGGGGCTGACCAGCCTGCTCCCGCATCCCGTGGGACATGCTTGTCCCTCCCAGCTGTCCCACAGCAGCAGGGAGGGCAGCTGCCTCCCGCTGCCTCGCACCCCAGCCCTGCTCACTGCAGGCAGCGTTCTTCATGCTAACGTGATTTTCAATTATCAGAGAAGTTCCCAGATTTGTGCCTTTGTCCAGTATCTTCCGAAGTATCTCATTCCAGACAACAATTATATAATCCATCCATGACAGGACGATCAGTCACACTCTAAATTAAGCATCTCAAATAAGGATTTATTAGAATTAATCAGACAATTAATGTATGGCCATTAAATAGAGTTTATTAAAATACATCTAAATGTATTAACTATTTAATAGGACAGATATTGGTTACGGAGTTGGCAAAAGGCTTTCCAGTCCTCCTCTCTCTTCCCGATGCGGACAGGCAGAACCATGGGAGCAGGATACAGGCAAACCCCGTGGTGATGCCACCTGCCTGCAAAACAGCCCATGCACCGCGGCTGCAGCAGCCAGGACCCCGACCAGGGCTGGCCTCACACTGCGATACCCGAGGCAGCAATACTGGGGTGCTCCCCTGCCCCCCCACCCCGGTGTCCCTGAGCCCACAGCACTGGGGACGGGCAGGGGCAGGAACCTGAACCACGCTGGAAAAATGGTGCTGACAACCTGCATGACTGGTGCTGCGTGGGCACTGCTTACCCCAGAGAGATGCGTGGAGGCTTCAGAGTGTTTGCTTTAACATAGGAATAAAAAAAAAGCCAGAACTAAAGCTGGCTCAGCTAAAGGGGCCCAGCAAGGCTGGAGGACCAGTTCTCAGTCTCCCTTTCTGCCGCAGGTTAATCCTGCAGGAGGGAGATCACAGGATGCATGGAGGGGGCAAACCTCAGTCCGAGCAGAGACCAACCACCAGCTGCTTACTAGATCCCTTTGCAGGAGCAATGGCAGCATCGTTACTGCCCTAGGAGATAATTGGCAGCCTCTTAAGTCAAGCAGCAGTAAGAGGGCATAGCAGGGAGAGCCAGCGCAGCACATCTGGGCTCCCTTGCAGCGCCGTGCCCATGGGACCTTGCAGCCTCTGCGGCCGGTAACGGCACCCCTGGTGCTGCCCAGCCCAGAGCTCCGGCTGCGTTTCCCTGGTTTACAGCTACACGTTCACCTGGCATTTCTTCCTTCCCTCTTCCCCGCCTCTCCTCTAAAGTATCGCCCATTACCTCCAGTAACATTGCCAGCTACTCTGGATCATCCCATTTATACTTTGCACCCGTACAAAGCTTTACATTTGCAAAGCAGACCTTAACTAATTAATCAGATGTTAATGATTCCTCAAAGGTGCAGCAGACCAGACAGCTATCAATCCTTGCCTCTCCCCTTGTATCTCCCCCGCCTCCACAATTAGATTCCAGCAGATTTTCCTCCTACTTTGCTCTGTTTTCCCTGTGGCCTCTGTTTCTGGGAAGGACGGCTCAGCAAGCATCCATCAACCTCGCGCTCTCATTACGGATGCATAGTAAGCAGGGTTTGGCCGCATTTACTGCTGGTAACTCCAGCCTGGGAGCACAGGAAGGCTGAGCAGCGAACACGCACAGGCAGACTAACAGACATTTGTTTTACTCTGAAAACGCTGAATCTGTGCTTAGAAAAATGATGTGTCCCAGAGACATCCCACGCCGCCCACCCTCACCACAGTTTTCCAGGCAGGAGGGAGCTGGCATTTCCTGTGTGTCCTTGGGTGCGTGCTCCTGGCGCTGGCAGGTGCTTGGAAGGGAGGTGTGGGTGATGTAGCGCCAGCCCCATGGCAATCCCGCCTGGAAAGGGACCAGGCACGGTGCCAGCAGCCAGGATAGGGGGCTGCTCCCTCTCGCTGGCTGCCAGCAGCTGCGGCACACCTCTCCAAACAGAGCTGACGTGCCAGGAAATCCTGCAAAAACACCCAATTCCCCAAAGCGAGACCCAGCTCCTGCTGCCCTGTACTGGCAGGACATAAGTCCCATGGGACAAGGTGCGGGACTGTTGCAGAAGCACCCAGCAATCGAGTCATCATCTTTCATGGACCCCACTCGTGGGGCCAGGACCATGTCCAGGGATCCAGCATTGGCGCAGGATTAGGCAAATCTCCTCTGTTCAGGTGCAATGTGTGATTAATCTAACCTGTGGGGCTTTGCGCTTCCGTTTCCTAATGAAAAAGATGGGGAGCGGAGGAAGGGGGAAAAGGGCAAAGCAAAAATACAGACCTTTATGATATGCAAAAATATTCCAAGACAATGCAAATCAAGCAATTTAGCCTCGCAGGCATTCCTCTGTGCACTGTTATTAAAAGTTCCCAGTCTGGAATTGCAATTTCTAATCACAAGCGGGATCCAAGGCAGCCGGAGCAGGAGTTGGGGCCGGATGGACCTGGGGAATGCAGGGCAGGATCAGACCGTGCCGTGCCCAGGCGGCGGGCGCATCCTGTTGACAACATTTTGCACGCAGGGACATCAAATGTTTAATGCCCAGGGATGAGGGGGCAGGGGTGCCACTGAGAAATTATTTGCCATTTACTGACCTCCCGCTGCCCCATGTCTTTAGTGCGGGGCCAACACCCAGATTGTTCTGCTGCTGTGCGGAAAGGCCGGGTCCCGGGATGGGAACAGCAGGCTCCACTTAATCCCCTCCCATCGTGCTTGCGCCCCAGTAAGCTTCTCCACCCCTAAACTGGGAAGCACAGGGCTGGCTGGGGAGGACAAGGGGAGCCCGGCCCGAGCGGATGAGCAAGGGCATGCGAGGGGTAATTAGCCAGCAGCTGCGAGGTATTCTGAAGGAGCATATGAAATACGTAATTATAATTACAATAATAGCAACTCTGTGAGCAACGCAGAAGTGATGAATTCACTTCAGCAGTGGTGATACAACTTGACAGGGCTTATCACAGGGAACGTTATATCCAATTAGCAATTAACTGTGCTGCAACCGCTGTGCTAAACACCCTGCATCCAGCCATCCACTTGTCCTGGGAAAGACTCAAATTCCCCCAATTCCCCCCAAAGTGAGGCCCCCTCCTGCCACTGTCTGCACCGTAGGATCGTGCCCCAGCGCTCAGACCGCTGGCACTTGTCCCATGATGTCCCTCGCTTTGCAGGCAGCTGCCTGGCTCTGCCTGCTGCCCGTACCAACCCCTCTGCCGCCCTCGCCGCAGGCAAGGAGCGCAGGGTCAGGGACCGGCTGGAGCTGCCCCACTTTCTCCAGAGAGCCACCATAGATATCGCCAATCGAGGCCAAGAAGCCATGAAAAGGATGTGAACTTTGAAAAAAATAAACTTGAGCTCTAAGGAAAAAGGAGACAGAGACATCTCAGTTCAGATCTCATGAAAGCACTGGACAACCTCTCTGACCTGAGGAACAGAAACAGGATGAAATCGAATAACAGAAAGCACGAAGTCCTGCATTTGGGGACTGGTAACAACAAAACCCTTGCCTTAAATGGTGAGCTCATCAGCTGGAGGCACTGGGAGGAGACGGCAGCCTGGCTGACCATAAAGCAACGCCGCCGGTCTGACACTGCTGTCCAAAGGCAGGGACAGCTCTGGCCCCTGACCTGCCCACCCCACCACCAGCCACGTCCCTCTGATCTCCTCACTGCTACTTTTTTTTTTTTTTCTCCCCAGTGTTTTTGTAGGCATTGTCGTCAAGCAGAGCAGCTTCACCTGGTGCAGATTCCCATCTCTGTTGAATGGGAAATGAAGCTTTTTGCTGGTCTTTCTCCCCGTGACCATTCAGACCGATGCTCGTCCCTCACAGCTCCCCCGAGCTGTGCTTCATCCCCTGCTGGAGGTTTTTGGCGTTCGCCATGTAGACCTGGGCTGTGCTTTCATCCTTACCCGAGCACTTCAGTCTGATCTCTGTGTTTAGAACACTTCCCTTGTGCACCTGAGATCACCAAGAATCTTGCGATTCTTGTATTTTGAGATTGCTTGTTTGTGTGTATTAAAATAATTTATTTAACAAACTGGCTTCTTTTCTTTATGTATTTCTATCAGTTTTGTTTCCAAGGATACTATACCTATTCATTCTCTGAATTTACTCTTTCTTAACAACCCACTCTTTTCACTTTGCTTTTCCTCTTTTTCCTTCAAGGACTTAAGAATTTTTTTATTTCACGCCATTCCTGGACAGCCTGCTGCCTTCGCATTCCCGACCCATTCCTCTATTGATTAGATCCAGAAGAGTTTCCTCTCCATTTGCATTTACATCTTCTTTACCTACAAATTGTTTGGTGCAGAAGAATTCAACAGAGCCACGTGAAATAATCTAAAGAGCAACTGGAATAAGGGGGTGAAAGGAAAGACAAAGGAATCTCCTTTTGTTTGGTCAAAAGGGAAGTCGGAGGGGAGAGGAGAGAGTGGGCTTTGGAAATGTAAAAGGCAACTGCAGAAGAAAGTCGTGCACTTCTGGCTCCTGCAGGCACCAGGTGAGGAGCCTGCAGGAAAGAAAGGGAGATTTGGCTTTGTGTTAAGGCTAATGAGGCTTTTCAGGACAGGCAGGACAAACATCTGTCAGGAAAGGTGTGGAGAGCTGGTCCTGCCTTGTTATCACCCCGTTACCACGGCAAGTCTGGACCTGATCTCCAGAGGTGGCTTCTGAGCCCCTGGACTCCCTCATGCGTGTGCGTTTGTGAGTGGGGACCCGAGTGTGGAAATCCCCAGCCCCTGCCCCTGCCCTTGCTCCTGTCCCTGTCCCTGCTGCTGCTCCTGCTGCTGCTCCTGCTGGTGACCCTGTCCCTGCCTCTGTCCCTGCCCCGCAGCAGGACCAGTTGCAGGAGGGGCTGCACGTCCTGAGCAGCTCCTGCCCGGTGACACCAAGGGCCTATCAGGGAGTCATTTCCCCATTACATAAGTGACTAACGATGTTAGTCTAATTAATAAGCAATGGAAGTGTAAACAATTGTGTCAAAGGGAATTTAATTATTGGCAATATAATATGATTGTGATTAATACAATTAGATTCTCTAATTGCATTAGTAAAACCAAAAACTAGCTCCAGGTCACTAATTTGATTGAAATTTCCAGTTAAATGAGCTCCAGTCCTTCTCGCCTCCCCGCGAGGACGGGCCGCAGGCAGGACCCGCTGGCACCTCCCGTCCTTCAGGACAAGGACCTGCAGCACTGCCGAGCCTGACCTCGGCTACCACGGCCTAGAGCAGGCCACTGCGCACGGCAGGACCCACCAAGGTTCTCCCAGGCCCCCCCGGCCCCATGGCAGGGACTGGCAGCCCTGCCTACAGCCGGGAGTGCAGGAACCTGCTCCGGGAGCAGGCACGGGGGAGCCGGCACGGCTGGACGGCGAGCAGCTGGCAATACCATCACCCTATTTAAAACTGATCCCTGGACCGCACGAGCATGGTCCCATGTTCTGCTGCTGGCTCAGGAGAGCGATGCCACCTTTGAGGCAGGGGGAGATGCCCTCTGATGTGCTCATACCACGCTAGGAAGAAAAGCATCTCCCTAATATTTTTGGATTTTGCATGTAAGAATCAGAGAATGTTTAAAAAAATTCCTGGTGCTGATTGTTCCTGCAGCAGCTGAGATAGCCCAGACTGTCCCAGCCATGTGTGCAGCTTACGGAGGACAGCAGCTCAGCTGGCTGGGCAGCAGTTCCAATTACTGATGATGAAAATCTAATTATTTACTTTAATGGGAGCTGAATCCAGCCTGAAGAATCCAGGAACAATTATTCTGGGTTCCCGTTATATTAAACAGGGGCAATAGCACAGCTCCATTCCCCTGTCATGCAGACATCAGAGCTGAATAAAATCTGAGTAAAAACTTTGTCCGTTGCATTTCATTTTCTCCTAAATGCAGGAAATGAGGCAACGGCGCTTAGCAGAGCTGAACCTGGCCCGGGGTGCTGGGAGCGCGCGCAGGGGCAGCCCCAGTAGTATGGGTTCCTCCTCCCGGGGCTGTTCTGAACATTTATTGTACTCAAAACAATAAAAAAGTGGAGCTCAAGAAAATGCCATTTGTCTCTCGTGCACGTTTGCCTTGGCAGAATGTTCACATACAGAAATGACAATTTGCTGGGATAAGGATGAGCTTTTAAGCACAGTCTTCCCGTATTGGCTTGTGAATTGTTGGAGTGTTATTCAAACTAATTTGGAAAATGCACAGGTAAATTAAAAATACACATATGCACATGGAGGAATGGACATTCCTATGCAGCTCAGCGACCCCTTTGCACAGGTTTGCAGGTACCAGGACATGATTTTTGGTGGTCTCCCAGCACTGTGGGAAGGCTTCAGCCCCGATTCACACCGTGCTGCCTCTGTGGCTGTGGAAATGGGCGCAGGAGCCCTGCGGAGGCATCGCTGCCATCCCACGGGATGCTCAGTGCACCGGGGCTGGCCTCCTGCCCCCGCTGCCAGCTCGGGAACAGGGGGTGCCTGGCTGCGGCTTCCTGAGCTTCGAGATTTATCACTTCTGTAAGTGTGTGAGAATTGAGACAATTTTTTAAGATGTGTATTATCCACCCGCTAAACTGTGACGGCTCTTTGTGAGCTGTAACACTCTATGGTATAAAAGCAGTATTTAGGATCTATTTTCAAATTCATATTTTCTACCACATAGAACATAACGGCTCCTTGGGAGCCAATTTAATGATTATCAGATAGATATGCTTTTGGAGTTATTTTTTTTAAGACACACATTTATTTAGAGGCCATTTTAAAAATGTGCATCGCGTATCAGCTACCCTGGACCGCAGCGCTCGGGCTGGCCGGTCACACCCATGGGCAGGAACGTTTTTGTTGGATCAGCCGTCCGGAGCTCGGATGAGGTGCCGGGGTGGGCATGGCCTCTCCCTGCCATGGTAATTTGGTGCTCCAGCACCGGCACCCAGGGGTGCCAACTGACTTGGGGGTGCTTGGAGTCCAGCGAGCAAGGGAGCGTGGGGACCATCTGGACCGGGGAGAAAGGACTCAAACATTTACTTATCCTGATGCTTCATACTTTGTATCATTCTTGCTAATTTTTTAAGGATTTTGTCGTATCTATGTACTTTCCCAACATTTCACTATGCAATGGTCCTGGTTGGACTAATTACCTCCCTAGATATTTTAGTTTCATCAAATGCCTTTGAACGTGTCTTCCTTAAGCCTAAAGATGTGTCTCATCCCGGCCTCGGGCCAGGCTCTGCTGCTGAGTGCCGTGCGAGCTTTAACCTCCAGCCCCGACCGGGAGCGTGTCTGGGTGTCACAGGCTTTGGGGTCACCCTCCCGCAAAACAGGGTGGTACGGGACGGGAGTCACTGAGTCCTGCGAGGGGGAACAGCCCCGCACTTCATCTACTTGGTTTTCTACCCAAAGCGCTGCTGGGGGAACCAGACCAAGCACATTTCCCTACGCCAGCCCCCGCTGGCTCCACTCCTGCTGTGAGCCCTGGTGCTCCAGCCCCTCTCTGTGCCTAAAATGCTGCTTTAAACACCGTCTCTTTAACGTCAGACTTGTGTGATTAAAATTTGCCAGAGTAATGATCCCGCTTTGCTGGTCTAATCACGGCTATCTCCTCCCTTCTGACACAGGCAGGTATTTGAAGCTGTGCTGGTTTTTTGGTTTTTTGGGTTTTTTTTCTTTTTTTCCCATGTTCACATTAGAGTTTATTAAATTCTCATTCCAATCTTAACGTATTAGGTTCCTAATCCCATTACAGCCAATTAGCCTGCTCTCCTTGCGTGAGCAGAGTGGGTGGGCTCGCAGCCCTCGGTGGGGCCGGGAGTTTGCTGGTTGGCAGAGCGCGGGGCAGCGTGCTCCCGCCGGCCAAGGACCGAGGACGTGCCCCGTCCCTGCGGCAGCCAGAGGCGATGTCCGGGGTGCCATCCTCAGGAACGCCGCGGCTGTTTCGGTTCCTGAACTAGCAGTGTTGAAGGCAGCCCTGCTATGCATGGATTGTGGAAATAGGGATAAAAGGAGCCCCGCATTTTGGGGCTGTGCTGCTCCCCGCATAACACACGGCGAGCGGCACGTCCGAGGCAGGCAGGTCGCAAGCGAAACAAGAGGACCCGCTTCAAATTGAAGGCAGAAAATCACTTTTGGGGACAAAATATTCCTTTGTTTATAGCAAAATGCAGATTTATGGGTTAATAAACATCTACAGTTGGCCTCTGAAAAAATATACTCAGGTAGACAGGAATTATTCATTCAAATTAACTATAAATTAAGATCAGCCTAATTTACGTCCATTAAAATGGAAAAGCGTATTATCTCCCATTCAAAGGAATTTGTATTTGATGCAAATAGAACAAATTCAGAAACTTTAGAAATGTTGTCTGATTGTTCATTTGCATCGTTAACCAATGTAGAATGGGACTGTGATTTAAAAATGGGAGAACAGAAGGAACAATAATTAGTTATGTAAATAATGTGGCATTCATGTTTATAATTAGTTCAAGAATAAAATAAAATTCACGCATGTCACAGGACTAATTTTCATATGCAAATTAACAATCAAAATTATAAACGGTAATAATGCAGTTTGGGAGAATGTGGCATTTTTAATTTATTAGCTGAGGCATAAGCTAGAGCTGATTCCAGTTGACGTTGGGAGATTTCAAAGGTACCTCCGGGATGGGAAAAACATGCAAAAAAAGAGAAAAATGAGAGAGAGGGGCAGAAAACGGCGTGGCATCCACCTGTTGGAGTTCTTCCTGAAGGGAAGAGGATGCAAAACGCACCGGGGCCCTGGGCAGGACGTGACCTGCCTGCACGCAGAAGCTGCCTGTGAAGGCACCATGGGCTGGGGCTGGTGGCTTTTGGGGCCGGCAGCTCAGCCCCCAGCTCCCTGCCGTGGGTCTGGACATTGGCATGGGGGTCAGGCAGCCTCCGTGGCTGGATTTCATCCTGAGAATGCTCATCCATAACCAAAAAACTTGAGGGACGTAGGAATGTTTTAAAATTCTTTAAACTTCCCATGGTCTGTAACCACAGACGTGAGTTTTTCTTTTTTCTAGGAAAATGTGGTAGAGAGGAAAACCAAAGCTGGCAACCCTTTCTGCTGCAGTCTGACATCCCACCAGTCTGCAGAGTGGGTCCTACTTGTATTGCCCAATGTTGAGGCCTGTCCAAACAATACAGGCCCATGGAAATACCCACTACACACTATTAAAAAAGCCGGATTTCCACCTATTTCTGCCACTCCCCATTTCAGACCCTGCCATGAATTTTCGCCCCTGTGGATCAACACCAACAGCCTTCTGCAGCGACAGGAGCTTGAAACATCTCTTCCTTTCCATCCCACTGTGGCCGATCCCAAGGACATGAAGGTGACCCCAGGTTTTTCTACCTTGCTCCCATCCAAGTGACTTCACCGCGAGGCTGGTCCCTGGTGCCTCTGCCAAGGATGCGACAGAGACCTTTGTGCCACGGCCGGTGCCCTCCCTGCATGTCCCTGGGAACAGCTCAAGCCGGGGGATCCTTCAGGACGAGCGGAGCTCTAGGAATGTAAGGGATTATTTGGTATTAATTATTAATTATGGCTTATCTTGCTTCAGAGTGTGGAACAGGAGTCAGAATCTGCATCAGGGAGGACAGGACATCTCGGGGAACAGTAATTCTTAGACTTCTCTCTTAAAATATGCTTTCCACCTCAGCTCGACACTGGAGCTGAAATCTCTCAGCGGAGCAGTGGAGCCGAGACTAGCATGTTTTATAATAAAAGCAAGTACAGTAACTTTAATTAAGGCTGCTCAGCCTGGTGCCGCTGCAGCCCTGCAGGAGGGGAGGCAGCTCGGGCTTTCCTGGACGAGGCTGCTCAGGTAAGGAGCCCCTCGGGGGACGTCAGGGCAGGGGGGTGACGATCCTCCTGGCTCCCCCCGGCTCCCCCGGCTCCTCAGCACAGAGCCAGACCAGGTAGTCCCAGACCCTCCGGATAATGGGGTGTGAACGGGGGGATTTACAGCTGGGGAAAATCCTAGAATCATAGAGTACCAGGTTGGAAGAGACCTCAAGGACCATCTGGTCCAACCTTTCTTGGCAAAAGCACGGTCTAGACAAGATGGCCCAGCACTCTGTCCGGCTGAATCTTAAAAGTGTCCAATCCACCACTTCCCTGGGGAGATTATTCCAATGGCCGATTGTTCACAGTGTGAAAACTTTTCCTCTTGTGCCCCATCGGAATCTCCCATGGAGTAACTTGTACCCATTACTCCTCGTCTTTTCCATGTGACTCCTTGTGAAAAGGAAGTCTCTGTCTTCTTTGTAGCCACCCTCTGAACACCAGAACATGGTGACAAGGTCTCCTCTAAGCCTTCTTTTCTCAAGGCTGAACAAACCCAATTCTCTCAGCCTTTCCTCATACAGCAGGCTTCCCAGCCCTTTGATCATCTTTGTGGCCCTTCTCTGGACCCTCTGGCCACATCTTTTTTGTGCGAGGACCAAAACTGAACACAGTATTCCGGGTGTGGCCTGACCAGCACTGAGTTGAGTGGGGTAATGACTTCTTTATCTCTGCTGGTGATGCCCTTGTTGAAGCAACCCAGGGTCTTTGCTGCTGCAGCACACCATTCACTCATGTTGAACTTGTTGTCCCCCAGCTCCTGGCGGTGCTGCCAGGGGCGGCTCTGCAGCGAGGGGTGGTGTGCTAGTTCTTCAGCTGATAAGCTCTTAGGGAAGCCCTGGTGCCAACCTGGCTAGCTGTCTGCAAGGTGATGCTTCACCCCACAGCAGGGATGTCCCACCCAGGACGTGGGCTGTGCTGGACCACCTCCAACCCCTCAGTGCTACAAGAAAGGTGCTCCAAACTTTCCTAAACGACACCCAAACAGCCTAACGGGGGCTGGAGGTCAGCACGCCTGGTCTCCACGGCCTTCCAGCCAAACTCCCCAGGGAGAGAGGAGGGGTCTGGATGCCAATGTCGTCGTCCACAGTCAGCACAGGTTCAAGCCAGGGGTGATCCCAGCAGGACAAGGTCTGAGGAGAGATGTTCTCTGCTGGGGAGGTAAACACCATGGAAATGCAAGTATTTCAGGTGAACAACTGCTTTTGCTAAGCCCCAACCCCTGATTTCTTGAATGAATTCTCAGAGGAAGCACATCCAGAGGTTCGTCTGTGATCCCAAGCATCCCTCTCCGCAAGGATCCCAAGGCTTTGCTCACAGCCTGGAAGACCATGGGACACGTGCTGGAGTGTGCAGGGGCCGCTTGGTGCTTTTCACCAGCCCTGCTACCACCGAGCTCTGCACCGAGTCCTGCGTGTCCCATCCCCGAGAACTGGCCAGGAACACCAGCCCTCTCCAAAGGGCTGTAAAATGTCTCCCAGAAGATAATGTGCTTAAAATACTGGCAGAACAAAACTGAAATCCCATTTCTGAGCCTTGCAAACCGGGTTCCTGGAACTAAGCATTTGCAACTGTTTACTCACGTCACTTAGGCCCTTGGTTGCCAAACCACTGACTGAACCTTTCTGTCAATCCGACACTTTTAGGGTAATTTAACTTAATAATACCTTTGTCTGCACAAGCATTTGTATCTGAAGGGTTATTACCATAGGAGTTATTTTAGGTTGGTTAATGGTATGTAGTAGATTCTAAATTGACAGAGCAGCTACGCAGGCTGCTGTTCAAAGTGTTTACCTTTCAAATCTTTCCCTCACTTCACAAAACTTACTACCCTTACCTAAAAGTGCCATCATAAATTATTAGCAATTTTCCCCCAGGTTCTCATGCATCATTAATTCTTTGTTTAGAAGAAAAAAACCAAACTGTCCAGGTCAGAACTGTTATCACTTTGAGAAGAGTCTGAAATGGGTGCTGGGCCTGTTGGTTCTGTCAGAATTTTTTGACTTGTTGTAGCTGATATTTAACTAATCGTATCGGTGGGGGGGGGGTCACAAGAAAAGGGGGAGGGGGAAGGAAGTTGCCTTGAAAGAAGAAAGAATTATTATTGTGGAAAAAAAATCAAGAACTGGGCAAGAAAGCAGAGGAGCCCAGTCTCCCTTCCTGCTCCTCGGCAATGGGTTTTCGGGAAAACGTGTGGCTGCAGGCATGCAAGGAGCAGAAACGCGGCAGCCCATCGCCGGGTGAGGCTGCCTGCGACTGCCGGCCCCTGGCATCCATGCTACAAGAGAGAGGGAAAACCAGTATTTTTTGGGAGCATCCTGCATCCCCATGAGCCGCTCCCCCCGCTGCCGACAGTGCCGGCTCTTCACCAATGCCAAGGCTGGGGGGCTGCAGCGGCTGGCACTTCTGCGTGACAGCTGGCACCTCTGCGTGGTGGCCGGCACCCCTGCACAGCAGCTGGCACCTCTGCACGGCAGCTGGCACCTCTGCACTGTGGTGGCACATCAGCATGGCAGCTGGCACCTCTGCATGGTGGCTGGCACCTCTGCACGGCAGCTGGCACCTCTGCACTGTGGTGGCACATCAGCATGGCAGCTGGCACCTCTGCATGGTGGCTGGCACCTCTGCACAGTGGTTGGCACCTCTGCATGATGGCTGGCACCTCTGCATGGTGGCTGGCAGCCCTGCACTGTGGCTGGCAGCCCTGCACTGTGGCTGGCACCCCTGCATGGTCGCTGGCACCTTGCGGGCATCCCGCAGCAGCCACAGTGGGAGGGAAGGGGCTGCACCCGCGCTGCCGCGCATCCCCTTTCCCCTTCCCTAGAGAACCGCAGTTGAGCACTGCCCTGCTCGGAGCTCGGCACGCAGCACACACCCTCTGCCTTTCCCCTGCCCGAGTGTTATTTTTGGGTGAGAGTCACGTTAATGGCAGCGGGGAGGGCAGCGAGGGCTGTCCCTGTGCCAGGGCTGGCACCTTCCCGGTGCTGTCACTGCCCCATAACCTCTGCCGGGTCCCCTCGCTGCCGCCCAGCCGCCCCTCAGGCCAGGTGACCTTGAGGTGGCTTTGCTCTTTGGCTCAGCTGCAGTCAGAAGATTAAATTCTGCTCCTGTCCTGGGAATTTGATGATAAAAAGTCCTTTCTAGACAGAATCCAGATAATGAACAGCTCCCTGGCTTCGCAGGGGAAGAGGGAGTGTGGAGTTATTACTGCATTAAAAAATCTCTAAAGTCAACTAAATTCACCACGGAAGCCGAGAAGCAGAATTCTTCTTCATTACAGCAAGGTAGTGCATTAAACATTATAAATAATGCTATGCTAATTGCCAGATGGGCAGAGTGGGTAGCTGAGGGCTTTGCAGTGGGTGTGCTGATCCCGGAGCAGAAACCAGTTCGCACGCTCACCCTCCTCCCCCCGTCTCCATCACTCTGCTCTGCCGTAGCCGGAGAGTGATTTGTTTGGTAGGAAAACATACTTCCAGTGCGCATCAAAAATCCATGCCTCAAACCATCGGAGGGTGTTCGACGCTGCCCGTTCATCACCGATCCATGCGGTGGGCCGCAGTGCTGGCTCGGGGGTGTTTTCCAGCCCGCTCCTGCCGGAGCGGGCGATGCCGCCCAGGCTGTGCAGGGAAGGTGAGCTCCCTCCAACGCAGGGCTGGCGAGCAGCGGATGCGCCGGCCACCTCAGCTGCCGGCTGCCAGCCCAGCGGCACAGATTTTCTCCCAAGTGTTTTGCCCATAGTGTTCTCCAAAAGTGGGTTTTTTCTTATTATGTGCAACAAGATAACAGAAACCTGTAAGCCCTCGGGCGCTGCTGTCTCGGCGCAGCAGTCTCCAACAGCGAAAGCAGCGGGCGGCCCCAGCCTGCCGGCAGCACGGCAAGGCCAGTGGTGCTGCACCTTGTGATGGGGAGGAAAGGGGATTATGCTGGGAAGAGCCGTGTGTTTGTGTTTTCCAGCCTCGCAGAGCCTCTCCGGGTGCTGCACTTCAGCCACCGGCGGAGATGTCCAGCCCAGTGCAGGAAAACAAGCAGTCCCGCCGGTGTGCCCAGGCTTTGCTGGGACCAAAGGGACCTCGAGTGCAACGGCCTTAATGGCATCACCGACGGTGCATTAATGAGGTCGAGTGAAGAATGCGGTGACCTCAACTGAGCATCTTGTTAAAGGCACGCTCAGATGTGGCGGCTCAGGACCAAAACTCGGATGTGGTCCTTTGCCTTGTGTCACCGGGATGTCACCGGCAGGGGACCTGCTTCCCAGCAGTTCAGGGACAGCCACGGCAGGGGCACAGGTTTCACTGGTACCCTGGGGCTGAGCTGGCTTTTAGGTATAAATACTGGGTTTTAATTACCCAGGACGAAAGAAAGGACAGGCCAAGATACAGAATAGCTGCAATAAACAAAGCTGTGGCATGTCTCTGGTATTAGTCATCAGCAAACAGGGAAGCGGAACATATATCTGGGAAGGATTCAGGCTATCCGCTAATTAAAAAAGCCTCTGACTGCTGGAGACAGTGTTAATTCACAGAAAGTGTGGTCCCCCTGGACTGTGTTTAGGGTAAGAAAGGATTTACACCTCGTGGAAAGTTATTCTTTTTACAAAGGCTGCACTTAATCAGAATTTTTCAGAAGAGTTTGTTGAATGAAAAAGGAATTGAGCCTTTGGCTTTCCTTGTCTTGCTTTCAGTTAGTTAAGGCCATAGCATCCTCCTGCAGACACAGCTCGTGCTAACTTTCATTTCTCCTTCCAGGGTGTCACACAGCCCAAGCCCTCTGCTGCCGTAACGGCACAGCGGTCACTTCCGAACTCCCAGTCAAACCGTTTGGATCAGGTCAATAGATTTTATGTTCCTCTTGCTGGTCCAAGGGGATCGTATGAAGCCAGCATCTTACAGCGCTCGCCTGCTCTCCCTGATGAATTGTTTTCTGGGAGATGGGAGTGATGCAGGAAGACGCCCGGTGGTCTCATCGCCTTCCCTTGCCTCGACAAGAAGCAGCAAGGGCTGTTTAGGGATGGCAGACACTTCCAGCGCTAAGATGCTTTCTGACCTTCAAAAACATCATCGCAAAATTGCCAGAAAACAATCCAGCGGGTGAGCGGAGCCAAAGCAGAAGCCGGAGGTTCACCCATCACTGCGCGCTGCAACAGGACGGCTCTGACAGCACAGAATAAAAGCAGAAATAGCAATTTCTCACTGAAGATCTCGCCTGACATCTCTCTGACCTGTAAGCAGCAGGGACTCTCTGCACACAGGTACAGCCTGTTTGTTTGCTGTTGCTTTCGTTGACACCGCTGATTAGAGAAGACAGCCAGGCAGTCGGACACGGCGTGCGGAGGCAGGCGCTCCGGCCACTGATTGGGATGCCTCCTCCTGACCCCAAAGCTGAGTGCTATTGCCCTGCATCTGCAGCTAAATAAACGAAGTAAATCATCCTGGCAGATAGATAATTAAATAATTATCAGCCACTTAATAACAAGGAGTGGGTGTTCAGAATTAGCATATTAGACAGTGTCTTTAAGGGCTAATTGTTGCATTACATCAGAGTTACTCATTCATTATTCTTGTCATTTCGGGTGATAATTTGCACTTTAGGAGACAGAGACAATTTTAGCAGGCAATTAGAGACATGTCAGGCTTGGCCTAGTGAGTTACTGTCACAATTATTGCATTTTTTCCGGTGTCCTCATTTGCGGGAGTGTATTTAAGGGCAGTCTAGTAATTTCATGGTTAGGCAAAACAGGCACCGACACCAGGAGAGGCAGTCTGGGATGGAACAAAACCTGATTTCACAGCGCCGGCCGGGTGCAGGGCTGCTGCTGCTGAGCTCCGGTGCCGACACGGGCTGGCTGGGGAAAACGCTACTGGTTTTGCACAGAAAAAGAAAACAAAAGAAAAAGAGGGGTTTCTACATTGCTGATGGAAACGCTTCACAATACCCTCGTTTGGGGTCCCATGCAGTCTTTGAAAACCCAGTCCCAAACGACACCCGCTACCACGAGGAGCAGTTTGTGTTCAAGAGCTGTTGCCCCTTCTTCACCCCACACCACTTATGGATACGGGCATCCCCATCTGGCATACATGAGCAATTAATGGATAAGTGGATATTGTCCCAGTTTTTGGCACCTTTGGTTACCTGGAGCAGATCTCAGCTTAGTTCAGTGTGCTGCAGCCGCTCGGGGACGGGGGTGGGCTCCGCTCAGGCAGGTGATGGGTACCAAGACCGGTGGCATGCGAGACGTATCTAATGGGGTTTGGGCCACAGGCTCTACCCAGCAGTAAGAGAAAAGCACGGTAATTAACCTCAGAAATGTGTTCTCAGAAATTTGGTGCCCATTTGCCAGTTCTGACCTTTCAGTGACGCTCTGTGAGATAGTCACAGCCAGAGCTGCTACACACGGGCTGTGTGAGGGACGGAAATGCCCCAATCCGTTATCACATAGCGGGGGCGCAGAGCTCCATGGAAACTCTCTGAAAAGACCTCTCTCTGCTTTTCCCAAGCACGGTCCTGGGCGAGACCAACCTTTGCCAGCCCAAGTGGATGGTCCTGGGCTGGCGTGGAGCTCGGAGGTGGCCGAGCTGCTGAGGACCGATGACTACAGGGGCGAGGATGCTCCTGGTGCACAAGGCTGGAAAGCCCGTGCCTGTGGTGTGCTGTGGGTGAGACCACATGGTCTTATCCTCCCCGGTGCCTGAATCCAGCTGCTTACCTGTGGATCTGGTGAGCGCTTTCAGCATCTCCATGGGAAAGCCCTTGCCTGTAGTACCCCAAAAGTAGTGGCTGCAGGCGCAGGTGTGGCCGGAGCCGGGACACTTACAGCAAACTCCAAGGAGAAATAAGTTCCCCTGGCAAGCAGCGCATCTGCATATCAAACAGTTGCAAATTGTATAGCTGCTTTATCAGTTAGACTAAATATAATGATGCGCCCCGTGATTTTGCAGACCGACCGAGTCTGAGAATTATGACAAGGTTTAAATATTTCTTAAACTACAATTGAAGGGAAAAACTAGATCAGTAACAGATGCACCTTGGGATACATGCATTATAAGGGTATATACAGTCAAATAGAGTTAATTAAGCTAAAACCACAGTAAATCTGCCAGACACATATTAACACTATAGTCAAAATTGTGGAAAATATAGTATTTTCTATAATAAATCCTGTTCTGTTACAGATTTATGTTGGCATCTGCATAGTTACCATAGTTTTACAATAATCATTGATCAATCAAAGTTTTATGACAAAACTATAATTTTACTGTGTTTCTTTCTTACTTAGTTTCCTAGTTTGCTTAATTCCCAGAATGCAATACAGTAAATCTTTTGATCTGAGATATTAAGTAGATAATAAGAATGCCATGTAAGATTTGCTTATATTTTAAACTGTCTTTACAAATGATTTATAATTAGGACCAAATCTAAGACAAAACATTATTAAAGTCAAAACCCTTCATAAATTACTAGAGTTTGCTTATGCCTGTAGTAATTTATTAGGGTTTTACTACAGTATTTTCTCTGGTGATATCCAAAGCTTTATGTGTCATAAATGGAAAATACGAGTTTGTAAACCATACAGAAAACGGGAATGATCCCCAGTGACCCGAGATGACAAACTCATACTCTGATATAGCGTCAAAATCATTTTGCAGTGGAAATATAATGGTACCGATAATACAATTGTGCCAGACCCAAAACGCGTCTTTCTTTTTTAAAATTAAATCGTTATTTATATGTTTTTTTAAGTTATCCCATTTACAGAAGGAATATAACCTGTAGCTGGGCTGGCTGAGGGAAATGCTGGGTTTGTGTCTCCTGGCATCACACAGACGGCTCTCCGGTGGGAAACCCGCCGGGTTCAGCCGTGCCTGGGGTGGGGAGCAGGGACTGCAGCGCCCAGGGCACGGCACGCGGGGCTTCGCTACGTGGGGCTTTGCTATGTGGGGCTTTGCTACACCGGGGTTTGTTAAACGGGGCTTTGCTAAATGGAGATTTGCTAAATAGGGGTTTGCTAAATGGGGGTTTGCTGTGCGGTGCCCGGCGTCTGCTGGTGCCTTCCCACCCTCTGCAAACAGACGGAGCCCGTTTCCCCTGGGCACACTCCCGAGTAGGAACTGGAGCCACTGCCGAGCCCTCTCTGGGTCTCTGCCTCTCCCAGCCGTGGCCATTCCTGTCTCTCTGCCCCTTTTTGTAACCCTCGTCTCAGTGTGAAGCTGCGAGCCCACCCACTGCTTTGAAGCCCAGGGTTTTTCTGAGCATTATCTGTACGCATCTTTCAATCTGGTGGGCTGGTACAAGCTGCTCTCAATTACTCACATACAGGTAGCCTTTTTTTTTTTTTTTTTTAAGTACTAATGTCTGAGTGACTTTGCTGCACATGAAATTCTTTGTTTGCAATGATAATTCTGCCAATGTCTCCATGAAACGCTTTCCAAAAGCACCGCTGTGTGCCTGTCTATGCCAAGCTGGACTGCGAGTGATGGAGCCCACCCCACCTTTAGCCACCTTGGTTTTGGTAGTGGCAGCAGAACATCTGCCCATCCTCACGCTGGTTCTAGCCTACCTGCACAAGCCTAAATCATACCACAAGGCACGGGCAGCACTGGGACAAGCGGAAGGGTGAGGGCAGAGAGGGCGGTGTGGCACCGCTCCCGTGGAGAACAGCGGCGCTGGGTGGATTTACCCCAGAGTGGAACTGGATCTTGGGCTCAGGACTGGGGAGCTGCCCCAAAAGTAAATGAACGTTTGATTTTCCACTCTGCTCTTGCGGCGTGGGAATGACACCTTTGCCTGGCACGGGGCAGTGCTCGCAGCTCGCAGTCCTTGCGGGGCGGGGGGGTGACAGGCAGACGTGCAGGCGGGTGCCGGCAGCGGCACAGGGCACTGCTGGTGCCTGTAGGCAGCAGTGAATGAGTCCATTGCGCATAAGGATGAAAACTGGATGTGGTGGGAGATCTCAGCTCGCTGCTCGGCTGCTGGAAAGGCCAACCGGAGAGAGCGGAGCGAGGAGTCCCTGTTCGTTTCATTAAGAAGCTCCTTCCTCATCTTTCACAGCAAACTGTAAACAACAGAAATGAAACCTGTGGCCAATTCAGTCGTTTGTTAAAATAGAGAAGAATAAAATAAAATAAAATAAAATAAAATAAAATAAAATAAAATAAAATAAAATAAAATAAAATAAAATAAAATAAAATAAAATAAAATAAAATAAAATAAAATAAAATAAGATACAATACAATAAAACAAAATAAAATAAAACAAAAAACCAAAATAATAACAGCTAAGAAGACAAAGACGAGTGATTGCAAAAGCTGCACAAGCGCATTGTTCTGACCATCTCTCAGGCTGTGCTGTCTCTGCTTCTCCATCTGCGATACCATCAGAAGGCACTGATTGAATTGCAGGTTTGTTATCAGTCTCTCGCCATCCATCACCCACAGATAATCCTTTAGCTCCGACATCAGGCGGTGCTGATCTCTGTTCTACACCTGGCGCGATGAGCCCGGGATGCTCTCGAAAGCCACGGAGATTGTTTTAGGCAAATCCCTCTGCAGACGTGCGAGCCGCGGCAGCCGCACCGAGCAGCAACTGCTGCAGGAACTTCCCTTCCCATCGAGGACAGCACTAAAAAGGCAGAGATCTGGCCTGAAAACGATTTGTATTCCAGAGAATAATCGTTCGTGCCTTGTCCGATGTGTTTCATGAGATGGATGTATAAACTAAAGTCTATTTCGTAACACTGATATAACCTGCAAAGCTCACTCCTAGGTTTTGCCAAGATGCGGCTGCTCAGAACAACAATCCGAATTAAACAACAGTGCAAACGGAAAGTAACTTAATTAACTTGCATTAAACTAATTTGTGGACGTTCATTCAGAACTGAAATCCTGTTAATTAGGTTTAGTTCAACTTATGAGCACTTTAATTCACAATAAAATTTTCACTGCAGGAGGGCATTTAATGAGGTTTAGCTAATCCACCGCAAATTCGCACCTCAAATTAATTCTAATTAAATATCCTGAGCGATGCTGGAAAAGCAGAACCAAATGTAGCGGGTCCATTGTACCTGCACAGCTCGTGAGTGCAGGTGGGTGCTGAACCCCACGGAGCACCCGGGAAGGGTGCAGGACCGGCTCAGGCCCCCACCGACCGGGCACCGGCGCTGCAGGCACCTGCCTGGGAGGCGGCCGGAGGAAATTCAACTTTATTGCAACTGGGATATTTTGCAGCAACATGACATTTTATATAGGAAAACTTGAAAGTGATTCATGCCAAACCACTGTATTACCAAAACATTGTATTGCATTATATCAGCGTTATCATTTATCTTTTACACCACTGTACGCACGCGGTAGTATTGTGACTTTACCCGAGGGGATGATTCACTGTGATCAGTGCAAAGTGTTTCAGCATTCCTGGGCTGAAACTGCAAACTTCTGCTGAGTTTCAAAGTTTAATATTGCATGCCAGTATAATTTTGATTTTTTTAACAATATAATTCCAATTTATTCTGGCAAAATCTTGTTATGAGTCATCACTAGAAGCTTTACTGTTCTTGCTTTTTTCTTTACAGTATTTGTCATTATTTGTCCAGTCTTCAATTGATTCTGCCCTGATTCAGTTCTCATCTTCTTGTCCCTTAATGCCAGGAATTATTTTCCGTGTGGCCATGTTCAGTCCAGCTCAGGTGATAAAGCTCACGGGAACCGGAACTTCTGAGTTCAGCCCTGAATGAGGAGTTTGTTCGGTGTTTCGGTGCTGCCTGATGGCACCTGTAAAGGCAGCAGAGCGGGGCTGATGCCCGGCACCGGGGAGCGTTCCCAGCTGGAGACAGCTTACAGACAGGTGGGGGTGAGGTTATAAAGGAGAAATAGGAGCCACGTCGCAAACTTTATAGCGAGGGCACTGATGCTGCAGACAAGCAGCATCCCAGGGCAGTGGAGGAGGGTGCATGTGAAGGCACCGCAGCACCCAGGGCACAAGCGAGCGCTCCGGGGTAGCGGATCCAGCCTCGGCGGTCATTGCAAATGTATTACAAACTTAAGTACCTGTTATTTTATTTGCAGAGGGGGCACATCTCAGCCCCTTACACGGGCAAAAGCTGAAGCCCGGGGCAAGGCACGTGCTCTCCAAAAGGAGACTCTGGGTGGGAGGGCAGAGCCGGGGCGAGCACACCCCACATGCTAAGGTGGGATTCAGCCTGCACTCCAACAGCCAAATACACCATAGCTGTGGCCAAAACCCCGTGGCCTGTGTGGATGAAAACTCCTGTTTCCCTGGTCCATGGTGTGCCACATCCCCATCTCACCGTGACCATCCCCTCCCTGTGGGACCCGCTGCCCTCGTGCTGCCTCTGGCCCCGCTGCCCAAAGGACCCTGCACCGTGCTGCTCCCGCATGGCAGCCCTCTGCCCTTGGTGATGGGCCCTTTGATGGCCACACTTGGTGCAGCAACGGTCTCCTGGTCCTTATCCTTTTGTAGGGAGGAGAGGGAAGAGTAGCCTACACTGCAATATAGACGTATGCAGATTACGCCATTAAATTTTTATGTGGATTCAAAAAATTCAGTGTTAACTTCATGACGCAAATAGGTATGAAAATTCTGGTGAGCACGCTCATTGTTACAGAAATCAAATGGCTGAACAGCCACTAATGAGGCAGACAAGAAGCTTCACTCATCCTCTGAGGATTTGAAGGCAAGAAGAGAAGAAGGAGCGCATTACATTATTCATGCTGTCTTGTTTGAGTTTCAAATCATAGGAAGTCACAGCGAAAGGGGATTTGGGATGTGCCGGTGACCTGCTCTGCTCGGGGAGGGAGGCCTTAAAAGTCCTGTCACCTAATTGACAACGACTCACTGCAAACGTGGCTCTGGGGTGGCTGCGATCTCCCTTCCTGCGCAGAGCCCGCCTGGCCAGTGCAAGGGGAGAGGGGGCTCCCCGGGACCCCCTCCCCTGTGATGTGCAGGGGGATGCCCCGGGGATGCTTTGGGAGCCTGCAAACGATCACAGGGGAGATGCACTGGCAGCACTGGCAGGCGCTGCTGCCCGTGATTGCCGGGTGCTGCCCACCCATAGGACCTGGCAGCACTGAGCAGGGCACCCAGCCAGAGCCGCACCGTCTCACCGCTGCTCGGGTTGCCTCCGCAGCAGCACCAGCCGCCGTCGCTCTTCAGGTGTCTCTCTCTTGCAGCAGCTCCAGCCCCTGTTTTGGCAGGACACAGGCACCAGGCTCGGCTTGGCAGAGGGAGGGTCTGCACCGCTCACAGCACCCGACAGCCAGAAGCGCCCAGAGGGGCTGTGCAGTCACCCCAGGAGCACCCAAACCCTGACCCGTGCCACGGGGACAGCACCCAGACCTCTCCCTGCGTGCACCCTCCCTCCCCGAGAGCATCACACAGAGGTGAGCGTGTTGCATTACTAACTGTTTAAAGCACACCGTATTCTGCTGGAACAGGCGCAGAATCTTTTTTAGAGGAAAAAAAAAAAAAGGGGAAAACAAGGGAGAATAATTGATCTGAGGAGACGTGTAAGCAAGCGTTCCATAAAGCAGGGATGAGGCATAGAGTGTAACTGTTGACCAAGCACTCACGACTAATAAACAGATTCCCTGAGTACTTCTGCATTTTGTAATTATTACTTACCCATAAAAATCCCTTCTCCCTCCTGCCAACATTATCTTAGTAAACTTTATGAGCGCTCATGAGGTTAATGCAGAACCATAAATCTGCAATGGGTCGAAGGAGTGAGAGGAGAGGAAGTGTTCGTAAATCTGTTGGAATTGCTCCAGTTTGTTTATTTAATAAAATACCGTTTCATAAAAAGGCAGGCAGGCTCCTGTCGGGGCCACTCCCGGCTGGGGGAGGTGAGGGGCTGTGCTCCGCCAGCCGGTCATCCAGCCTGTCCGTCCGTCTCTCTGATGGACCATGGACCACGCTCATGACCACAGCCCGCTCCGCTCCAGCACTGTTTGCTTTAGCAGCATCCTGTGATGGCTGTATCTTAAATTGTGCACCCTGGCCACTGCCACCATCCAGGGCCACCACCCAGTGGCAGCGAAGTGGCCCGGCAGCCCATGTGCCCACCGCCAGCGGCGATGCTGCGCTGCAGACAGCATTAGGGGCATCGGGACCGCAGTCTCGGCTCCCTTGGCACAGCCAACGTGGGGTTAAACTCCCCCCCTCCCCCCCGACTCTCCAGGTCAGGGTATATTTGCTTGGATTTTACATTGGAATTTGAAATCCACGGCTACAAGGAAACATTTATTTTCTTGCCCTTCAATGATCAAACAAGTGGCGCCGAGGCACAAGGAAGCAGAGTTTCCATTAGTAGAGCTGTTTTCTTTTTGCTGTAAAATATCAAATATTTTGACATTTCCATCAGACTTTTCTTTGTATCAAAGCTTTAATGGCAGAATAATCTCCAGGCTTTTAGACTTCATAGGTTTCTGTATTTCTGAGCACTGCCTACTTTATAAGGGGACACTTCTGAAGGTACATGTTATTCCTTTCTCAAAGACCAAAGAAAAGGTAACAAAAACAAGAGCCTTGGGAAAACTCCAGTGGGAAACAGGCTGATGGGCTGCTGGGGGCCGGGGCTCCGTGCCGATCCCCTCTCTCAGGAGCGGGCTGCTGGCTTCCCAGAGCCCTGCAGTGCCAGCGGGGAGGTAAGCATTGTCATCCCTCCTCCGTTTGACAGTCGGGGAGATGAACACCGGGGCACCATCATCACCCGCCTCATGCTCGCGAGATGGAAGAACGAGTGCGTCTCTTAAAGGCAAGATCCATCACGATGGACCAAACTGTCTGGAGAGTGAAACCAGCTGCTTCTTTAGCAGTTCCCTGAGGCAAAGCCCTTGCCTGGGTCCCGTCCCAGCCTGACACGGTACAAATACCTTTCGTGTGGTGTCAGGGCAAAGACTGCTCCAAATGCCAGTTGGGGCACCCTGGGAGGCCACTGCCTCTGGGCCAGCAGTGCCAGCATCTCCCTCCTGCCCCGAGGTGGGTCCCCTCGTGGGGGACTAACCCATGGCAAGGTGCGTGGCTGTATAACTGACACGTTCTCCTCTCTCTACTGTTTTAATCAGTAAATACCTGTAATCATTGGCATTTCAGGGATCAGCTGCACCCTGCTAGCCTTTTCGAGTGAAGGAGGAGGCCAGGGGGGAGCTCACCCCTGCCAGCAGGGCAGCGTGTCGGTGGGTGCAGCGCAGGTGCCATGCCATTCCCAACAGCAGCACGGGCAATTTCCAGGCAGGGACTGGAGGAGATTCCCCCAGCAGGTCTGTAGTATCTGTGAGCAGCAGATTATGGGGAATTTATTTTGGCTTAGCTATTCTATCCATTTATCCCCATCCCTGCTGTGCCCATCTGAACCCAGGCACCCCCTCGCTGCCTGTGCCCAGCGAGGGCAGGGACGGTCACGGCTGCGGTTTGACAGAGGGGCTCGTTTTCGAGGTCGGGCTCACCAGCCTGCAGTTGACTATTATCACATTTTTCACCATTATTCTGTGTAGTTCCCTCGTTACCCGCTAGCTGAGCGGTATCACCCACACTATTAATTCCTGCCGGGGATCGTCGCTCTCCAGTCCAGCTCCTGCATTGTTTTGCAGTGCCGGCAGTGCTCAGCCCTCCCAGGAAGCAGCCAGCCTCCTGGATCAGCTCATTTTCTGGAATACAGTCATTGCTGAAACCAGAAGCCAAACCACACCTAACAACCAGCGGTGGTTGTGTGGTGGGACGGTGCTCCTGCCCACCCCTGCAGCCAGAAGTGCCGTTTGCTCTCCAGCCTGCCCTCTGGCAGCTCTCGGTCTTTCCTGCGGATCTTTATTTCTTTGGCATCCCTCCTTCTGTCCATAGCTGGATCTCACCAGGGATCAGAGAGCGATGCCCAGCATGGGCCAGTGGACCTCCTCATGTCTCCAGACTGATCCAGACCCAGACATTTCTGTTCTGTCCCTTACCCCCTGCAGCCTCAGTGGTGCCCGAGTGCCCTCATTGCCATTAGTTTTATTTCTGTTTTCCCTGGACAGAACAGTCTGTTGTGTACACGCTCCCAGTCACTACAGCTATTTTCTCCTTTTTTCTATTTCTTCCTGATTTTCCCATGTCCATTTGTCACAACAGGCGTGACCGTCCCTTCACACCCCCTGCGAGAGCGAGGGCTGGCAGGGAGCGAGGGGCGCTCCCCGCCGCGGGCTGCCCCTCACGCAGCAGGTAGGGAGATGATGGGCAGCGAGGGGGTCGGGAGCTGGAAAATGGGTGCTGGAGGGAGACGGATGAGAGCACCGTTGCCATGGCAATGGGAGGGCACGGGGGTGCTGCGGGCATCAGTGCAAGCCCATCACCTGGTCCAGCCCTTCCATACCCGGCACCCAAGCGAGGGTGGGGACCCACGGGACCCGGCGCATCCCGAGGGGAATCGGACTGAGCTGCACAGGGAAAGACCAGAGGGCACAGATCCCAGGGGACAGCAGCTAGCTGTCGAGCAGCCAGCACTGGCCAGGCAGTGCCCGGGAACCAGCCAGGCTTGGCCGCAGAAGCCAATTCCCATGTGTGGCCACGCTGCCACCGGCCCAGCTCTGCCACACATGGGTGGGACCAAAAGGGGAACGAATTACGAAGCCCCTCAAGACAGGACTCCATTTTCTGGTGGCATGTAAATGTCTTTCCAGAGCAAAATTGCTTTGAAGTTACTGTTTATCTCACTTTGATAACAATCTGCTTAATGTCTTGTGTCAAAGTAATTAGAGTGTAATTACTTTTTTTTTTTTTTATTAATAACAGGTATTTTAATTGTGGCAGGGTTGACAGTCCTGCTGCGAGAATGCCTGCTCTTGCACTAGCGGCCGTGGTGCAGCCAGCTCCAGTGCGGTTCTGCCGCTCGGCACCCTCAGGCATGCCAGCCCCTGTGTTCCCGGCGAAGGGCATGCGTCGCCCCCTGTACCTGGCACCACGTTGCCTGGGCATCGCTCCCTGTTCTGTGTGTTTTTTAGGCATCTCTCCTCTTCCCCCGGCCCTCCCTGGCTGCTTGGCTGCCTTCATCCCCTCAGCCTCCTCTCCCTCCCACCCTTCCACCTCCCTGCCTGTTCTTTGTCTGTTTGGACTCTTTTTCTCTTGCCTGTTTATGAATGTGTTCAGTTTCTCCTTTTCCATTTGTTTCCTCTAGACATCAATTTTTCATGCTGGATAGCCGAGGATAATTAATTAATGATTCATAGAAATACTGTGGCTATAATACATAATTAGAGGATGGTTCATAACCTGTTGCGGAGGCAGTTGTCAGTAACTTCAGAATAATTAAGAGATGTTTTTTAGCACATTTCAAAAGCCCTTACAGAATCAAGTGGATGGACTAATTTATTTCTGTATAAAACTTGGGGACACACCTTAGAGGCGCACGTAGCAGCATTTCCCATCTCCTTTGCTGTCCTGCAGTGTGCTGCGGGCCGGGGGCCGGGGCTGGACCCCAGCCTGGTGGGACCCTCCTGCTTCAAGCCAGGGCACCATCGCAACAGAAAGGTCCCCCCTTTCCTGCTCCCCTCCTTCCCTCTTCCCAGAGGGGCTCTGGAGTGGAACTGGACCACGGCAACTTGGCTTGGGATATGGCTTCAGCATCTCGCCGCCAGGCTGGGATTTTTTTCAACGTGAAGAGTGACGTTTAACATAAATAATGTGACTGTTACATTTAAGATAATTTAACCTGTCTTTAGTTTTGTCGTTTAGAGATCTGCAAAAATCAAAGAGCGGCTGCTGGGTTGTTTTCAAGGAAAAACAATCAGATCTCCCTCTTATGTCACCAGTGACGAGCAGGTCTGAGGGAACAAATCAGGAAAGTCTCAAATTATTTGTTGAACGTTTTGAAAAGGAATCCTCTGCTCCGCATTGTACTGCAGTGGTGGGCGCCATCCCTTCCTCTGGGCTCTCTGCTTCCCACGGGAGGGACCCGCAGGGTCCCCTCACCTCGCTCCGAGAGAGGTTTCCATTCAGGAGCATCCTACAGTAAAGCACATACCATGTTGTACAAGATGCCGTTTTGAAGCTTTCTAAGTGTGATACTCCAATAATTATAGAGAGATTAAACAAAGACAGCTCTCAGCAGGGAGGAATTACGGGTAAGAAAGATCCTGACAAGAAAGTGACAACAAAGAGTGGCCCAACGAGAGTTAGTCAAGATTAATAACTTTGTTATTGGAGGCATTTCTTCGGTACGTAAGGGCGTACATAAATACACTTGGAAGCTTCCAGATGGCCACGCCAAGAGCTGAATCCATCATGCCGTTATTGGTTTTGTCAGCGTGTTCCAGTCACGAACCCAGCCAGCAAACCACCACGGGGGGTCCCCGGGTTGGGCGGCATGGTGGGCACGTGGGTGTGTGCCCCCGTGCGTGAGCGGGGCCCGGCAGCCGGGAAAGCCCCCAAAATCTGCCTGTAAAGAAGAAGGCAGCTCTGTCTCCCTGGCAGGCGCACGGGAGGAAGATGGTCCCAGCAATGCCGGAGTGATGCCAGTTCAGGGCTGCTGCCTTCCGCTCACCCTGCACCGAAGCACCCAAATACGCCTCGATCCTGCCCGCTGGCCCCAGGGCTGGCCCCGCAGCCGGGCCCCCACCGATGCAGGCGTAGCTCTGTTCACCACAATTAGCTCTGGAGAGCCCAAGATTTCCGCTTTCCTCTGCTCACAGCGATCGTGTCTTCAGAGGAGTCTCAAGGGCAGGCGAGAGCAGGAGCATTGGCAGCGGTGGTGGCAAGGGCTACTCCAGGGGCACAAGCCGGGAAAGCCGCCGGAGGGGCACAATGTGCCAGGGGTGCCTGAGCACCCCCCCCCCGACACCCCCACCGTCAGCGGTGGAGACGCCGAGCACTGCCCTGCACTGACCCCAGCAAAGACAGACCCAGAGGTGAAACCCGCCCTCTTCTCCCGTCATTATGTC